>JARYHS010009135.1:0-29440 GCA_031002005.1 Vandiemenella viatica | reverse complement strand
TGTCTTCCTCACAACCTTTGCCTTCGACGAGATAATTCCAGCTCGTAAGCAATGTGATACATTGCCTAATCCTGGCTTAGGAGTTGCCAATTTCCTAGGTCCTTCTTACTATTAACTAGTCAACAGTAGATAGCCCGCTAATTTCAACACATGGACCAAGCGTTGTTTCTCGCGGTAGCGCTATTACCTACCATATTAGTACTGTTTGATAAACTGTTCCCAAATTATATACTTCTCCGCAACGGATGTTAATGTTAAATCAAATCTACCAATATGTTCATTAATCTGCACAATTTATTGAACACTTTAAATACTCATACAACAGAATACATAGTAGTCACTGTCCAGCTAACACATTCCCTCGTGGTCTCTCTACGCTATCTTAACACCTTCCTTCTTTCTCGACCTACAATACAGTAGCGTCAACTACAAAAAGACTTAAAATTACCCAAATATCTATACATACTACTTTGCTGTGGAAGTCTGTTATTTGCTAATTTATTTACAATTTCAGCAATGATTTGTGAGTGGGACCTCACACTGTTCTATAACTAACCTATTTTTCACTTCCCTGTGTAATAGGCAATTTTAAGAAGAAAATAAATGAAAAGGGATAAATACATAATTTTAAAAGTGCACAAATAGAAGGCATCTGTTAGTGGTACAGCGGGGCCTGTAGTGGCAAAGTGAAATTCTGATGGTGCCTGGGTAAGCAGAAGTTAGCATCAGTCACATGGAACAAAGTGGAATGGCTGAACTTATAAGTGACCAAGTGGAAAAGAGGTCTAAAGTCACGCGGCGTCTTTCGAGAACATTCGAGGGACAGCGACTGAAGTCACGTGGCGGCTTTCTAGAACGTTCGAGGGGTAACGACTTACATTGCGCAGATTACAGGTGTTTGGACCTAAGTCACGCGCACAAGCGTGTGAGAAGGGTTATAAGAATGGGGGCAGCATTGTGCCTCGTTCTTACAGTATGGAACCAAGATTACACCCCGCTCTGCTTGTTTAAGCAGCAACACGGACATGTAGGAAAGCCAGCTGGCATCCTCAAAACCACTGTTGAACTGTGAGTGGAATTATTCAGTCTAGTGAACTCTAAGTGCACCTGGATAGTTGCTTGCGGCAACCTCAAGCATTGTAACCTCGCTTCCACGGGTGAAATAAATAGGAAAAGGCATTTGACGACTTTTACTTATTTAATTACCTATCAGAGCATTTACAGTCACGTGAAGTTGCAGCCATCTGAGTCAAAACGCTGGAGGACTGGCTGGAACGAGTGCTGAAGTAGAGATAATTTTGCCAAGTAAGTGTCGTAGCAGAAAGAGTTGTACACCACTCGAACTTTCATGACAACTAACCGATAGGCCCATAAAACAGTCGGTTACAAGTGGTGCCTGAAGAACTGAGCATGAAGGACTGAGCACAGACAAACTGAAGCAAAAGGGAACTAAGATAGATCCAAGGTGCAAAGGGAGGTACCCCGATTGGCGGAAGGATTTAACGTCGTCGAACATTCGGACATCGGTTATGGACGAGTCGGCGCGGGTTCGCAACCACTAGCAAGGGCAACGGCCAGCAAACACCACCAGCGGCGTATTGCGGGACGCAGTGACACTACTCCAGCTGCTAAGCGGCCTGCAGAAGCGACCCATTGCAGTGGCCGGCGGGACGGTGCCAGAGACAGACCACGCGTCGCAGCGACAACCGAGGAGGCGTGGCCCGTATCAGCAAATCATCTCGGTGAGTAGAGTTTGGTTCAGTAATTATGGCTAGCACTAATAATACCGCTGCAGGTGGGCAGACTACAGGAAACCGTCTCTGATTTGAATGAAGGAGTAAAAAATTTATCCCTTCAAGCAAATTTGGTATAGGAAAATGCAATGAATCTGCAAATCCTAACCAGGGGAGGATATTATGGAATTCCTAGAGAACGTTCGACAACATAAAAATTTTTGAACTCCCTTTAGATATTAAGCTCAAGGTATTGAAATCTCGTTTGACAGGCACGGCCTTTCGCCATGTAAGGGTTGATGGAATGTGTAGGATGTCAGTAACTTACCAACGTCTTCGGGAAGAATTAATTAAAAGGTTTGAGCCGAAGGGTAATATGATGTTTTATCACGAGTAATTACAAAGCACCAAGAGAAAGACATCTGAAAGTTTTGAAGATTTCGCAGACCGTCTGAAGGCATTAAACGTACATACATTTGAGCTAACAGGGGATGAAAAACAGGACCAAATCGTACTCTTTGAAGCCGAAAAACAATTAATGGAAGCCTTCTTAGCGGGGGTGAGTATAGAATTATATGAAGCCATTTCTCTTCACCGCCCGAACGTTTTATCGCAAGCACTAGAGTTCACGATATTGTTCGAACAAGTAAACAACAAGTCAACAGCAGAATGTGAGTTTTAGCCTGCTAAACGATTATTTTATGCAAAAAATGTAATAAGGTGCTGGTCTTGCGGGGCAGAAAGTCAGCGAAAGAGCGATTGCTTTCGTAACTCACGAAATAGAGGAGGAAATCGTAACAAACCACCACAGAACAGATATATGAAATCTAGAAGTAACAGTGACACCTCGTGTTCGCAGTGCCACTACAAAATCAGGGCAGGTATAGGTATAACAATAGAAATTCCCAGGGGGTGGTAACAATGACAATAAAAACAAACCTAGGGCTGGCAGAAAATGGTAGTCGCAGGGGTGGCCATCGTGCAAGTGATGTACAGGACAAGGCTAGCAGTGAACAAAATAGAGAGACAGGTAAGTCGGAAAACTGTTAAGGTGTAGCTGTGGGACGGTTGAGTTACCCTTGAAAAGCGCTCCTGTTGCAAATAGCCAGGACAACCAACTGCTTAACAATATTGACTTCACATTATCAGCAGTGCGTGAAGGTAAGGCTTGCAAAAGTCTAATTGACTCAGGAGCAACTTGTAAATTTCTTAATGCAAAAATATGAGAGTCAGATGGGCTGAAACCTTCAAATTTCAAAATCACATGGGTAGATGCTGCCAAAAAAATTCCAGTTTTAGTTAGTAAAAGGGAGAAGATTTTTTTACTACGGTGTATGTGGTTCCTACTATAGGCCCAAAGTTCAATCGTAACCAAGGAGTAATATTCCTTCAACAACATAAGGCGGTTTTGAGTTTCGCAATTTGTTCTATCAGTCTAAGGAATCGCCTAGGTGAATGCCTTCTGATAGAGTTTCAATTCTTTAGTAAGTATCCAATGAAGGGATCACACGTGTCTCTTCCTGCAGTACGGATGCATCAGCCAATTTTGAATTCTGATGCCGCGTATGACGTTGCAGGATACTGAGGTAAAGTCTTGATGCTCCCATTACCCAAAAGAATGGAGGCAGAAGCAGGAACAAATGTGATTATAGACCCACTACGGGTGAACGAGTTCCTAGACCAGTGGAAAATTTAAGTAAAGACGTGTATAACTAATGTTAGTACAGTTAATAAAAACAAGTGTGTTCCAGTTATAACAGAAAATTTAGTGAGTGTAGAACCAAGATTCTGCGGAGTCAGCAAATAATAAATGTGTCTTTAGTAAGTGTAGATGATTTTCTGCCAACAGTACATTATCCAGGTAAGGGAGGTGATGTCTGTGCACAGCAGGTAAGATACCGTACGGCCGAACCAGTGATTAATTGTTAGGTAAAAATAGGGCAGTTGTCAGGAGCTCAGTAGGATAGATTAAAAGCACTATTGGAAAAGTATTTAATTTTGTTTTCACCGAAACAACCCCTACCAGAAACTAGTTTTATTGAACATAGGATTTTGCCGGGAAACTGTCTTCCCATCCATTGTAGGCCCTATCATGTTCCGATTAGTCAAAGATAGGTTCTAGACGAACTAAGTGACCATCAGTTGCGAGATGGTATAATTAGGCCCTCAAATTCAGCTTGGGCAAGTCCTGTAGTGTTAGTCGGGAAAAAGGCAGCAGATGGCGAAATTAAATACCAATTTTGTATTGATTACCGGCATCTAAATAAGGTAACTGTACCGGATGTGTATCCCCTACCATCTATCTCAGAAACAGTAGACTATTTAGCAAATTGTAAATATTTCTTCCACCTTAACCCTTTGACTGCTGTTGACGAGTTTACTCGTCATGCTGCCTGCTGCCCCCGTGTGCTAATGACGAGTTTAGTCGCAGCCGCAGCCGCAGGTTTTTTTTTTTCCTGAGCGCTGTTGACGAGTTAAATCGCACCCGCCTGCCGCTACCTGAGTGCTGATGACGAATATATAGGCGCCACTACCTGAGTCGTACAGCGGACTTCACACCCCATTTCTCAACAGTCTTTCGCAGTTCTGGTCACTAGCTTATCGTCCTAATGTTTGTCTTTTGGCAGCCTAGGATTCTCTCTACAATTCACTGTTCAATGGCAATTATATCATTGTTCTTTGTGTCCTGTATTTTATAAAGAAAATGGCAAGACATCGTGAGTGCATTGAGGAAGATATCATGGAGATTCTTACGAGGAGCGACACCGAGGATGAACTACTTGATTTTGATGGAAGTGATAGCTTTTCCACAGAATTGGAAAGCTTTAGTCCTACTGTACTCATCAGCAGGGGTGACAATGCAGTCTCATGTTTCAACAAGAGATGTTAATTGTTCTGAATCTGAAGTATCAGAAAGTGATACTGAAACGGCTACGAAGAAATTACATCTTAGTGATAAATCTGACTGGAAAGAAAATGATTTTCGTCCAGTTAGTCACGTATTTGATGATATGCTATCGGGACATGTGTGTCAAATAGGTAATGTGCCAAGTATTCTGTCAGTTTTCATATTATTTTTTACAGAAGAACTGATTAAATATATAGCTGATGAAAAGAATCAGATTTATATAACCACTATGGAAAATACTCCAGAATCAGTGTATTTTCGAATATCAAAGTGGAAATATACTAAATATGATGAAATTTTTTGTTTCATAGCTATTTGTCTTCTGATGCCTCACGTAAAAAAAAAATGAAAATTAGCGAATATTGGACCAGAGAAGTTCTTCTAAATACTTCAGTTTTTAGTGAACTTATGTCCAAATACCGCATTGTTACTCTGGTGAGGTTTCGTTAGATTTCGCCGGAACGCCCCCCCCCTTCACCTCACGTAATTAATGGACAGACACTTCACAGCTTTGAAATGTTTAAAAATCTGTTGAGTACTTATGTGGAACCAATTTCATCAAAGAAACAAAATTACGTATAATCGGGTAATTACAAAGCGCAGCAAACATTCTGTCAACATCGAGATATTTGGGAATCTACATCTACAAAGATATTCCACAAGCGAAATTTCGGTGTTTGGGGGAGGCTGTTTATGCAGTTATCATTTTCAGGTGTCTTATTATATTCGTGAATAGCGCGAAGAAAAATCGGATGCCTTTAACTATCTGTATGAGGTCGAATATCTCTAATTTTACAGTCGTGGTCTGAACGTGGCATGTAAGTGTGGAAGTAAAATATTTCTAGTATCTTCTTCGAATCTACGATCTTTAAATTTCAACAATAACACTCTAATACAGTAAGGAACCTATAGAAACTTGAAGTTGTTGTAAACGGGTATGCAAGAAAGAACGGTAAACTATTGAGGTAAATTTAAGAATCACGACGCTTTCGACATAAGCTGCAAAAATCGAGTAAAAAACTACAAGCAAGATATAATTATTAGTGACAAAAAAAGGGTTAGTGGTTGTTTGATCCTGCAGTAATTTGTTTGCAGAGAAACTATGTAGTGAGGGTATTAATTGTGTATCAGCCGTGAGAGGTAACGCCAGGAATGTTCAGCACTGGATGGGTGGGGTAGCGCGTGCCGCTCCATCCCCAGGAATAATCACTTAGCACAGGTAGCAGGCCTCAGCGCGGCAGGTAGACGATCCGTCGTCAGCACTCAAAGGGTTAAATCAAAAGTCGAGATATCATCAGATTAATATAGTGAAAGAGGATATACCTAAAACAGCATTTTGTCTGCCTAAGGGTTTCTTTGAATATTGCCGTTTACCGTTTAATTTAAGAAATGCATCCGCATCATTCCAGCGTCTTCTTGACTCGATTTCACGAGGAATAAAACCTATATTCAGTCATGTATATATCAATGATTTAATAGAATACTCTAAGACTTTTTAGGAACACCTAATTCACCTTCAGGACGTGTTTGAGCGTCTCTGAAAATCCAATTTGATACTGTCCTATAAGAAATATTACTTTTACTAGCCACAGATTGAATATTTTGGTCATTTGATTTCAAAAGAGCGGGTAAAGCCTGACTACAGATTTTCCTCCTTCTGCTAACATCAAAGAATTACTATCAATTTTGGGCTTTTCTAATTACTACAGAAACTTCATTAAAGCGTATTCCAATATTGCTAATCCATTAAATAGGCTGCTGGTGAAAGAAGCTAAGTTTGATTGGTCGGAGAAGTGCCAAATGCCCATAGAAATATTAAAAGAAATTTTGATTACACAACCTTTATTAGCTCTTCCCGACCCTTCCATGTAACTTTGTCTTACCACATACACCTCTGAATTTACAGCAGGCGCGGTGCTTTCGCAAATCTTTGATGATGGTGAGAAACAAATATCTTTTTTCTCACGTTAGTTAAAACCCGTGGAAAGGAGATATCCGTCGACCGAGTGAGAACTGGCAAACCTAGATTGGGGACTTAAATTATTATCGGACGTACCTATGGGGTAGAGAATTCACAGCAATCACGGAACGTAATGCGGTTTGTTGGATGTTAAATCTTAAAGATACATGAAGTAGATTGATGCTGTATGCGCTATTACTGAATTCTCTACCCCATAGATACGTCCGATAATTTAATCCTCCAAACTAGGCTTGTCAGTTCTCACTCGGTTACCGAATATCGCCTTTCCACGAGATTTAAATAGCGAGACTCAAAATGTATCGGTTTCTCACTGTCATCAATGATTTTCGAAAGCACCGCGCCTGCTACAAATTCCGATGCGTCTTTGATAAGACGAAATTTCCTGGAATAGTCGGGAATAGCTATTGAAGGTTGTGTTGTCAAAATTTCTTTTAATGTTTCCACGGGATTTTTGCACTTTTCCGACCAATCAAACTTAGCTCCTATTACCAGCAATCTAGTTAATGGCTTAGCAATATTGGAATACCCTTTAATGAAGTTTCTGCAGTAATTAGACAAGCCTAAAATTGATAGGAATTCTTTGGCATTAGCAGAAGGAGGAAAATCTATGCCCAGGCTTTATTTCATCTTTTGAAATCAAATGACCAAAATATTTCATCTGTGGCAAGGAAAAATGACGATTCTTAAAGGACAGTATAAAATTGGCTTTTAAGATACGCTCAAACAAGCTCCAAAGGTGAGTTATGTGTTCCTCAAAAGTCTTAGAGTATGCTATTAAATCATCGATATATACATGACAGAGTTTAGGTTTTATTCCTCGTGAAGTCAAGTCATAAAGACACTGGAATGATAAATTCAGTCATGTGTATATCGATGATTTAATAGTATTCTCTACTCTAAGACTTCTGAGGAACACTTAACACACCTAACGGACGTGTTTGAGCGTCTCCAAAAAGCCAATTTGATACTGTTCTATAAGAAATGTCATTTTTCTTGTAACAGATTGAATATTTTGGTCATTTTATTTCAAAAGAGGTGATTAAGCCTGACCATTGATTTTCCCCTTACTCTACCTGACCCTTCTAGGTAATTTCGTCTTACCATAGACACCTCGGAATTTGCAGCAGGAGCGGAGCTTCCGCAAATCTTGTGGTGTACCATTTCTTACTAAAGTACAAAATTTTATCTGTATGAAATTCAGAAATTCATGTGTACTCAAAACGTTTATCATCCCCTTGTCAAAGAACCATTTAATCCAATTGATACTATTCTTTCAACTCAGCAAACTGTGGTCGCTTTCCATATAATTTGTATGGAGCTATAACGAAGACAAAGTTAAAGTTATTGTATATTGCAGGAGTTTCACAAAACAATATATTTAAACGCGTCATGGCGTATATTATGACGGTCTCTGGACTTACGAATCACGGCCATTGAGAACACGCATCACATCTACTTCTTCACAATCAATAAAACTTTAATCTCGACGAATAAAACGGCATACAATCGCTGTAACTACTCTTCCACTATCGCTGTATACCAGCGTATCTCCTATGCAAAATTTCCATGGCTCAACTATCTTATAAAATGTTCATGACATTTCAACGCTACTGTTACCAATTCTTTATATTATTTTACAAAACAAAATGATAATTCGACATAGATTCAGATTCAACTAATGTTTCAACTTCTCATTGCCGCAATACCAACACTTCCAATACAGAGATATCCTTTAATTACGTGGGGCATTAGATTTTCCAATATTCTTCACCTTCCGACGTCTTCTTTACAACTATTCTACAAACATTGTTTCAAATACAAACAAATGCTCTAATTAGTACTCCTTAAGCACTTCTTAAATTTATATACTTGGGTACGCTATTACATTTTCGAAAGCTAAATTCATAAACTTATTTGTTAGGTAGCTTATTGATAATACACCTTATTTTACTTCAAACCCAATAACCTAACCATAATCAAAGCAAAAACCGTCTCCATTTTATGCGTGAAAATATCTTTAATTCAGCGAACCAATCCGTCTCCCTGATATGCTTCTCTTAAGTTAGTCAACTTTATATCAGCAAACTTTTCTGTTTTTGAAAAAAATGCAATAATATTCACCGGAATAATGAAACCATTTAAATTCACGCGACAAATTGTCACAGCTATATAGTCTTTATATATATATATATATATACAAAAATCTCGCGTCACGATGTTTGTCCGAGATGAACTCCGAAACTACTTAACTAATTTTGATGAAATTTGGCTTACTGTGCGTAATTTGGTCCAACTTAAAAGATGGGATAGTTTTTAGTTTTAGTTATTGGCCTCAATATTTATTATTGCGAATTAAATGTTTGTTCAATGTTTGTCATAGGAAAATGGTTTGTATTTATTTGTAAGTGCCATAAGTTCGAGCGTTCTGGTGGCTCTGTGATTAAGGCGTTTGACTGAAGTTCCAAAGGTCCCTGCTTCGAATCATTGTTCCGGCTGTGATTTTTATGCGCACTTAACTCGGCCTTCACCTCCGGCGCAGGGGTCGAATGCGCAGCCAATAGAAACCCTGTCACCAGGTCACTACGACCACACGAAATTATTATTATAGTTCCACACGTTTCTAACAGATGGCGATGTATTAATTTATCGACACAACACTTGGTTATCTAGGTTGGGTAACCATCCAGTAGATTGCGTTGTGTTTCGATGTATTTTATGTTACAGTCTACTCCACGTCATATGTGTTTATGTATGACATAACACAGTTTCGTTAATCTTTCGTGTAGTATCATTTTCATACTTGTGCTGTGTATCGTTTTTATGTTATTATATTCACACACATGAATATAACATTGAAGAAAACGTTACGATAAATTCAAAAACGTGTAATTATTTGTTGCTTGCTTCTCATTTTTCTTCTTCTTTTTGTTATGGCCAGCTAGGGACCACGTGTCAATTTCAGTTCTTCCCCAGTTGTTTTTTCTTTCTTCCTCTCAAGTACTACTTCATTATTGCACTGTGTTTTCTCTTTCTCTCTTCAGACCATTTTGCACCCGTTTTCATCTCCTCTCCACCTTGGAATCCTGCAATATTCGAAATCTGCTTTCGAAAATATTTTCTTTCCATACTGTTCACTGATATTATTTCGTTTCAAATATTTCTTAACCTCTTAAATCCCAAAAAATATTTTAATATCTTTTTTGCTAGCCTGGTGCTAGATGTGTCGAAAAAATATCATTTTCATTTTTTCTGACTAATTCTGTTATTTTTTCAATGTTATGATATATTTCCCCATTAGTTCTTATCTTCCATTGTACTGTATGTTTTAATGGACCCAAAATTTTCCTTATAATTCTCCATTCCAATACTCCAAGCTTATCCATTTTCTAATTTAATAGCTAATGGTCTGGTGGCTTAGTGCTTAAGGCGTCTGACTGGCGATCGAAAGGTCCTCGGTTCGAATCCCTGTCTAGGCGGGGATTTTCATAGGCATTTAGCCAGAATTTCACCTCTGGCACAGCTTCCTGGGTAATGTGAAGTACGCCAGAACGCTTCCGTGGTTGGGATTCCATGTAAAACTGTAGGTCTCCTGTACCCGGCAGAGTTGCCTGGTTAGGTTAAGGCGACGATAGGGGTGGAATGCGCAGCTGAAAAGGGCCCTGTTATTACAACACGGAATTATTATTATTTAGTATCAGGCATTTACTTGCATAGAGGCATTTCGGTTTCAGCACTGTATTATAATGTCTTATTTTAAGAATTTTAGAAAGGCACTTTTTGTTGTAATTCAACTATTTTTATTTGTTGCAATTATAAATTTCAGTGAAATGCCTCCAAAAAAATCAAACCTCAACAATGCGTGTAGTAGAGAGGCACGACGCAAACGTGTTGAGAAGGCTCATCAATCAGCAGAACAAATCGCGGCAAGTAACGAAGCTCAAAGAATCAGGACAGCAGAGCGTCGTATGCAAGAATCTCAAGAATAGCGTGATGAACGTCTGCGACAGAATATATCGAGAACAAGAGCGGCACGAGAACAGCACATCGCTACATTTAGAGCAAGAGAAAGAGAGAGACAGAAAATCAGTCGTGCATTAACACGTGTTTCACTTGTTCGTCTTGCCTTCGAATATGCACCAGACATTGATTACTCTGCACATTCTAAAATTGCAATCGGTGCAATGAACAAAGTATGCCAATTCTGTCAAGCGTTGAAATTCCGCAATGAAGCAGCCGGCATGTGTTGTGCATCAGGAAAAATTGTATTATTACCACTTCCCACTCCCCCTGAACGTTTGCAATCACTTCTTGCTGGCGAATCAAACGATTCGAAATTGTTTCTGCGCAAGACACGCAAATTCAATTCCTAGATGACGACTTTTGGAACAACTAAAATTTGCGATCTCACATCTGATGGACGTCATTTTGAAACTACATTCAAAATACAAGGCCAGGTGTACCATAAGATTGGGTCGTTGATGCCGATGCCTAATGATGTCCCGAAGTTTCTCCAAATCTAGTTTATGGGAAGTTGTGAAGAACGCGTGACAACTCAGTGCCAGTATAATTTCATCGAACAAGCAGAAGAGAGAGCAATTGTGGCATTGTTGGAAAATTTTATGGAAAATAATAATCAACTTATTCAATTGTGAGATCGAGAGTCAGCCGCCGAAAGCTCGTTGTCGCATTACGGTGGAAAACCCGTGAAGACTAAATTTCAACTTATTCAATTATTTAAAAGAGTGTCGCCACAATTAAAAAATGACAACTATCAAATTGTCATCAAATCTGACAAATTACCATCAGGAGAACACGCTGGCAGGTTCAACGCACCAACTGTAGATGAAGTTGCAGTTATTATAGTTGGTGATCCAGTTGACTATAGAGCCATTAAAATCACACGTCGAGTTAGCACTGCTAGTATAATTTCGGATCTACATCGTTCGTATGACGCACACCAGTATCCACTGGTATTATGGCAAGGGCAGGATGAATAACACATCAACAACAAACAGTGTGATCCAGTTACTGGGAAATTTAATATTCAACTATTTAATTCCTTATTTTATTAATACAGTAGACCCGCGGTACTCCGAACAGAGGCCGGATTATCGCGGGCCCACTATATTTTCTTTTTCTTCTAATTATTTTTTCACTATTTAATTTCTTATTTTTTTCAGGTAATGAAACAAGTAAGAAAGTTACTTCAATGAAGTTCTACGCCCACTTAATGATGATTAGACGTAATCAGGATAACTGTATCCTTCGATATCGTCAACTGTACCATCAATATATCGTGGATATGTACGGAAAGATTCAAAACGAAAGTTTGCGATTTATTCGATACAACCAGGCTAAATTACGATCGGAGGAATACATCCACTTACGAGATGCTATTATCGGCAATACAGATTAAAATTTAAATGCCAATGATATCGGTAATGCATTTATTTTACCTTCAAGCTACATCGGCAGTCCACGAAACATGCAGGAATATATACAAGATGCGATGACTTACGTGCGTCATTATGGTCGCCCAGATTTTTTTATTATATTTACATGTAATCCGAATTGGGAGGAAATACAAACTTGCTATTACCGGGCCAACAATCAATGCATTGTCATGATATCACGGCACGTGTATTCAAACAAAAATTAAAATCATTGATTGATTTAATCGTAAAACATTCCGTTTTCGGTAACACACGTTGCTATCTGTATTCGATTGAGTAGCAAAAGCGAGATTTGCCTCATTCTCACATTTTGATTTGGCTTGAAGTTAAAATCCGTCCAGAAGAAATTGATCGAATAATTTCAGCCAAAATTCTGGACCCGGTAATTGATCAAGAATTGTTTGATATTGTTACCAGTCACATGATCCACGGATCGTGCGGTGCTTTTAACATGACATCGCCATGCATGGAAGATGGAAAATGCAAGAAGCGTTTCCCAAAGGAATATACGAATGACACTATTACGGATATCGACGGTTATCCGTTGTATCGCCGCAGAAACGCTGAGAATGGTGGTCACACATTCACGATGAGAATGTCAAATTCTAGAAACCAAGTTGAAATTGACAATCAGTGGGTGGTACCATACTCACCATTGCTTTCAAAAACTTTTTTTTTAACTGCTTTACGTCCCCTTTTAACATCGAGGTCTTTAGAGACGGGAAAGAATGGGGGGGGCAAGGATGGGGGCAAGGAATGGGAAGGAATTCGGCCATGGCCTTTTTGAAGGAAGAATCCCGGCATTTCCCTGGAGTGATTTGGGGAAACCATGGAAAACCCAAATCTGGATGCCGGGACGGGGATTCGAATCGCCTTCCTCCCGAATGTGAGGCGAGAACGCTAACCGTTACACCGCCCCGCTCGGTTTCAAAAACGTATAAGGCTCATATTAATGTCGAGTTTTGCATTTCTGTAAAATCCATTAAGTACATTTGCAAATACATTAATAAAGGCAGTGATTTGGCCGTATTTGAAGTAAAAAATGTAAATAAAAATGACGAAATAGCACGATACCAGATAAGTGGATACATCAGCAGCAACGAAGCTATCTGGCATATTTTTAGTTTTCCTATACATGAAAGAGACCCTTCTATCCAGCATCTTGCAGTACATCTTGAAAACGGTCAACGTGTATATTTCACCGAACAAAATATTCTACAAAGAGCACTTGAGCCACCAAAAACGACATTAACTGAATTTTTCACATTGTGTCAAAAATCTGATGTGTTCGGCCAATTCGCAAAAACATTATTATGTACCGATGTTCCACGCTATTTTACATGGAACAAAATAGGTAAAAAAAAAAAAAAAAATGGGAGCCACGTAAACAAGGAGAACGACATCCTATGATATTCAAAGCCAAGACTTTAGGACGACTCTACACAATTCATCCCAAACAACGTGAATGCTTCTTTTTGCGTTTGTTGTTGGTGAATGTTCCACGACCAACTTCTTTCGAATTTTTACGAACAGTTAATGGTCGAGTGTTCAATACATATCAAGATGCATGTCGCGAGTTGCAGTTGCTGGTGGACGACAATCATTAGGATTAGTGGTGTAGCTAGCATGGGTGACACCCGGGGCGGATATCGATGGTGTCACCCCTTGAAAATTTAAATTCAAAATTAAGTAAAAATATAATATCTTGTAAGTGTAAAATATCATATTAACAAAATATAATTAAATAAACATTTATTGTTGTTAAAAATTATAGTTAATAAAATTGTGATATTAACTTCATTTTTTTTTAAAATAACACAATAAACTAAAAACAATTGATTTCACAATCTTCTCTTTTCAGCTTTAACAGCTGCAAACTCGGAAATCACATCTTCAAAATTATCAATATTAGTTACTTCATGTTCAATAGTCAATATAGCAAGATTTAAGCCACGTGTTGCTCACCGGTGACCGAAAGTGGTTTTAGAGAGGCCTCTGAAGATGGGGCCTCAGTCCGACACTCGGCAGTCATTGGATTGGTTTATATTTTGACAGTGCGGATCAGTATGGGCCTGCTAGATGTGGAGAAGCACATCGAGAGAGTTCAGAAATTTACTTTCCCTTACCACTAAATGTTGTTTTCATGTTATTATTTGCCTTAAAAAAAGTTTTTTTTTTCATCCATGTTCATCAGATGTTCGTAAAATGTATGAAGAGTCCTAGCATCTTCGCATTAAAAAAATCAGAGCTTTGCCAGGGTTGAAGACCAATTTTACGACCCACATAAATAGCAGACGAAATCCGCATTTGTAACCGAACCTCCCACACCCGAATCGCACGCTGTAACCAGACGCAAGACTAATCTAGAAGTACTGAAAAGTATGTATTCAAACACATAAAAGTGGATTCGTGTCTTTTGATAACAAAAATATATGGTATAGAAAAATAGTATGTTTATTTTATCATGTTTGAAAACTTACTTTTCATCACATCTATATTCGAACTGGTGACTCAAATGATTACTGCGTGCGATTTGGAAACTGAAGGTCCCGGTTCAAATCCCGGTCTCGACTGTAATTTTTGCGGGCCTTAAAATTGACTTTTACCAATGGCAAAGCTTTAATCTTTTAATGCGAAGGACGCTCGGTGGTTTGAATTTCACGTTAATCTGTAGGTCTTCTTTTCAAGTTAGGTGACTACGATATAGGTGCACTGCGAGTTTCCAGAATTGACAGTGATTTTTAATCCTTGCAAATATTATATTTATTCAATAGTAATTATTAATATTAGTTTTTTGAGGGGGTAAGGTCTTAGCGCATAATGCTTTGCCTATCTAAGCTCTGAACGCACATCTATATGCCTTCTGAAAGGCTGAAAGTATAATTCTGTGCCTTTTGAGTGTCCAAGCGCATAATATTTTCCTTTTGATGACCTGAGCGCCTTTAATTTTTTATGTCACTGGCTATGACTGTGTCATAAAGAACTGGAAAACAAAAGCTATTTCGTTCTCAAGGATACTAATTGCGTGTATACATCTTAGTGAGTTAACATTTCCTTTGCGTGCCTTCGACAGTATTTATATCGGAAACTGGGACTGTATATGACAGAATTAGGTTATAGGTTAAGCTCTACATAAAACATCGTTATTGATATTACCTGGCACTCAAACGGTTTCTCGCCGGTGTGTATACGCATATGGTGCTTGAGCAGCGGCCTTCGAGAGAAGCCCTTGCCGCAAACAGAGCAGCGATGAGGTCTCTCTCCCGAATGTGCGCGCACATGCATGTTGTAGCCAACGCGCTGGTTGAAGCGGCGGCACATACTGCACAAGCGTACTCCTTGCGGTTGCGGTGTATCTTCATGTGCGAGCTAAGGTAGCCGCGGTCGCGGAACATCTTGCCGCACTCTAGACATTCCGCGGCGAACTCCTGGGTGCCCGCATGTACAGACAAGTGGTGCTTGTAGTTCCTCAGCTGGCTGAATGACTTGCCGCACTGCTCGCAATGAAACGGCTTCTCACCAGAGTGCGTCCGGCCGTGAACCTACGAACCGATAAACCCAATCATTGCTTAAATATTTGGATCATCTCGATAACTAGTATAAAATATTCACAAGTAATATAACAAGTTCTACAACAATGGACATTTAATAAATACTGTGTTGGAGAAATGTGACGATATAGTACGTTTAGTACCGTCTAATTCGATTTTCTAAATTGCCTTTTCTACAGTTAACTTCAACAGAAATTAAAAGGTTTTTTCTTAAAAAAAAAAAAAAAAAAAAAAAAAAAAAAAAAAAAAAAAAAAGAGTTGAATTATTCGTACAATTTGGTTTACTGTTTAACTGAGCACCATAAATTAAGAGATTTTATAACCTTTTAAATACTTAATTTTGCTGTTGGCTTTACTGGCTAGCGTTGATGGTCATCAACTTGGAATTTTAATTGCTACAAGCAAGAGAAAGGCATAGTTATAAAAGATTTAAGACACCCTTCTAAGCTGAAAAATCCGTTAAGAGGTTTCTTTGTTCATGAGTTTGTGGCGTATTTGGCTATTCGAATCGTCTCATTAACCACTTAAAGTAACTCACCAGTCAGTAACTGAAGAGGTATATTAAGCAAATTAATGTATATTATATGTGCAACAATGTGTGATGATTAGAGACCGGATTATATTCATTGGCATGTTTGCATATGCATTTGCATATTGCATTTGCATATTAAGCGTATTTTCTCAGGTTACTGTATATTTTACCTAAAATGTAGTGGTATTGCATATTTTCGCTATAATTATTTACAATATTTTTCGGTATGTGAACCTAGTTAAGAAATAAAATCTTACGTTGTACTTGCAAAACCTACTAGCAGCACAGCTCTCAGTCTACAACGACTCGATGAAGAACTCTGATCCACGTTTGGGAATGTAAATAAGCAGATGTAATCAACAAAGAAAGCGTTTCTGAAGACACGTTCTCGTATTAATGCCTATATAAAAAAAATTACCAAATGTGTCTTTATCTCCGGAACCAGTGGTAACTGGATGGGCGACGTGGGTTGAAGCTGTATCTACTGTTTTACAATGAACATTTAGAGGCCATAGTAAAGAGGCTATGGCAATTTGTAATTACAACGAAGCATTTGACAATTCTAGTATTAAAACCATAGCTGTGATTAGCATTCGAATTCCCACATGACTGAGAGTATTAAATAGCTTGAAACTCATGGTCAGACGTTGACTGAATCTATTCAGTTAACAAATGAAATCCGCAATGCCAGAGGCATTATTGTGTAAACTTAAAGTTTGAAAATATTTTGAACAATTACCCAGGTTTTGAACCTTTGTGTCAAATTGATAGTTTTAGTGATGGGACAGGTAAACTTTTACCAGAAACAATGACTACTAACACCCCACCCAATTTCAAATACTGCCCAGTTACATTAGTGAATGTGGAACGGTCCAAATCTACTTATAAAAAATGTTTTGGGAGACAAAAGAAACAACCTTACCATTGAGTATTTGGAACAGTACCCGATTGTTTACGTTTACAAAAGCAATAAAAGTTAAGTAATTCTTAATTATCGAATTTATAAATGTGTTATTCAACTACTTACTAATTGCTTGCTGACTTTAAAATAAAATATCTAAAAATTACTGTTTTTATACTGTATAATGTTGCATATTTTGATATTTTTTCACACTTTCCATGCATATTTTTCATGCATATTTGCATGCGTATTTCTAGCTTTTTGTGTTGCATATAATCCGGTCTCTAGTAATTAATTTAACGAGATGAGGAATGAACGTCAACGATGAAGTGTCCAAAAATGTTCATGCTACTCCTTATTGCGACGTCTCTCTCTATAATTTTAATATCTGTGAAAGTCATGATTATGTTTGATGGCGGATCAACAAAAGAAGTGTATGTGCCCTCGGGTTATTTTTGATGGAACCTCTAGGATTTAACAATCCCTAAATGATGCAATCATACAAAAAATTTGCCCTGGCTTCATTACGTCAGTGACAAAATAATGGTCGCTGCAGATTTAGTTTACTCATGCTGACCAAATCATCATTCCGCTTACAAAAAGAAACAATTAATGGCACAAGCTATCATTTCTCGAAACAAGCGTTGTCGCTTAGTGGCCTTTTCTATTAAGAATTAGTGTGCGCGCTTTATATTATCCTTCCGGTCTTTGGCAGGCTGACCCTTAGGATACCTTACCATCTTCTCTGCAAGTACGGCCGTTTTCGTCTTAACTGCAAGTCGTCTGGTCAATAAGAGGTTGTGCAATTTACAGTGTGTTTGAAGAACTCCTAGATCTTGGGGATATGTTTCACCTAGGATGATGCGTGGTTGGCTCCAATCAGCGACCTGACATACATGCTTAATTGCCTCATGAATCGTTCACTGTTTGTGGACGGTGGATGGAAGAGTAAATTATTTTTATTCCCCTTTCTTCTAATGCTCCTTTCCATTTCGGCGCTTAAAATACACTTCCATGGTCTGACAAAATAGCGACTGGCTAACAACAAAAAGGGACGTATTTCTCGAATATTATTTTTCACGACCAACTTTGCATTCAACATCGCTACCGGATATAGTTTTACATATTTAGTGAAGGCATCGAAAACGAGAAAAATGTGTTTAAACCGCATCTTACGAAGGGGATGGGCCCGAAGTGGTCAGCTCATATCAATTCGTTAGGTGCTTTCGATTCCATCTGAGCGTATGGAGCCGCTTTTCTCATATTTGGATGTTTACCTTTCTAGCACATATCGCACGTGCGCGTACATTTTGCGGCGCTCTTTTGGAGCGCTTTCGTAAAATACTCCAGGCGTATAGTCTGGTACAATCGCTCTGTCACGGTGTGTCCATACTGAATATGGAAGGTGCATGTTATGGAAGCATATAGCGACTATGGCAACCAAATTTTCCATCTGGGGTCTGCCTTCTCTCTGCGAAAGCACACATTCCCTTCTATTCTACAAAGCGTTTCCACGTTTCGAACATGTTGCCCGTCCGCGGATTTTCCACGGAGCAAGTACTAACGGACCCTTTTAATGTCATTATGCTGCTCCCGTGCAGAGATTAGTTGTTCTTTTAATTTTGATGAGGTTGTTCCGTCGTCAAGTGTGAACGCGGCAATTATTACCTTACCGGCGCGAAAACGTCGCTGTTCTTCTATATGACGGACTCCCGCACTTCTGGTTAAATAGTCCGGCATTACATTTTCAGATCCTTTGCATATTCGATCTCGATGTCGAATTGTTGGTGGAACATCGCCCAACGCGCGATCCTATCTCTGGTGAATTTCGCACTTGTAAGAAATCTGAGGGCTTGATGGTATGTGCTGAGATATGTTTTGTTGCCTCAGAAGTATTCTTTAAATTTCTGTACCGCGAAAAATATGCCCAGCATCTCAAGATCGTCAACGAATAACCTCTCTTCGGAACGTTTCAAAGTTTGGCTTGCGGTCGCGACAATTCTCATGTTGCCGTCCTCTCCAAGATGAATGAAACAGGCACCCAGACCAATATAACCGGCATTTTTATAAAGATAAAACGGCTTTTGAAGTTCAGATTAGCGAGACAGATTTGTTCCGCAAAGATCCGCTTAGTCGCTAGGAATGCGGTCTGTTGCGGCTCCTTTCAAATCCATTTTTGCCCTCCCTTTAGCCAGCTGTACGGGGGATGTAGAATTTGTGCGAAATTCGGCACGCTTCCCGTATAATATGCGAAAAAACCGAGGAAGCTTCTCAGCTCTTTGATTTTTGTCGTTGGTTCCATTTCTTCAATTTCCTGAATTTAGTTTGGAGAGAACAAAATTCCTTCCGGGGTGATTCTAAATTCTAAATATTCTGCATGATGTGTTGTGCATAGCGTGGCCTTTTCCGGCCTCAAAGTCACACCGTTTTGTGCCATCACTTTCACAACGTTTTCCAAATGTATAATATGTTCCTCAAACGTTGCTGAAGTGACTAACACATCATCGATGTACACCGAACAAAATTTCTTAACCTGAAGGGGTAACACTTGGTTCATGGCTTTAATGAACGGAGACGCTGCATCTTTTAACACAAAAGAAGTTTTAAAAAACACAGTTGCTTCATTGAAATATGAAAGCCCTGTATTGATGGCATTCTTCATCAAGAGAAACCTAATTAAAATCCAAAGTCACGTCCACCGTAGTCAGCCACGGCTTCTCATGAAATCGTGCGATTAGGTCAGGATGCGCACTGAACTTTTCCCGACCAATTCGATCGTTAAATTGAGTGCTCACGCATCCAAACAAGGCCGAACTGATCCATCCTTCATTTAATAACAAAAGTGAGAGGAGGTAAGTGCTTCGAGGCGCTTGGGAAAATTACACGGTTGCGCTCCATTTCAGCGATGGCCACCTGCGCCGCCTGGCGCAATTTGTGTGGAACACCGTAACAATATCCTCGCAAAGACGCAGTATCAGTCACCCAAATTTATGTACAATGTTTTTAAACTCCCCTGGGTGGTACGAGAACGCCTGAATGTTTGCTTCAAAAATATTACATAGGTCATGTTTGTGGTCAACTAGCAAGTTAACATTTTCTTGTAACTTTTCCCTCAACGTTTCGAGGATGAGGCTATTTTCATCATCTATTGCATTTATATAGGTTTCTACGACATGAAAAATTTCGCTCGCGTTTTCCTCTGTCGATTGCGTTGGTTCGGAAAATTTTATTCCTAACTTTTGTGCGTTAGCCTCACTCTTCCAGCGCAAACCTTCCGGGACTAAATGCCTTATGGTGTTTTCCCCCCAATCCAAGATCACCCGTTGTTCTTCCAGTATATCACAACCGTTAATTATGTCTTAAGTCATCCTAGGAACCACCAGCATTGACGTTGACATTTCACGATTGGCGGTTTTCATAGATATGAATACCTGTGCACTGACGATTTTCTCCCTTATCCGAGAGAAGATACAATTGTTACATGTGTGGTCGGGGTGGTTTTCAACGACCGATTCTTGTCTTTTAGTTGAAATATAAACTTCACTGATACAGCGGAAACAGCTGCACCAGAATCTATTAATATATGTCCCTTTATACCGAAGGCAATAATAGGTTATCGGGCACACATCGTTCATCTGCTAACCTCGCCTGTTGAGTACGAATTGTCATCGTCCTCTCCGTCTTCTGGTCGTTCTCCTCGCCAATAGGCTAGGTTGCTTATATTGATGCATTCCATCATTCTAGCGTCCCCCGAAATGCCTCATTGCAATGCATCATTTCCGGATTCAGCCATCCTTTTTTTTTTTTTTTTTTTTTTTGCTGTCGTCAGTCTTTAGACTGGTTTGATGCAATCCTCCATCCCTTCCTATCCTGTGCTAACCTCTTCATTTCTACATACCCCTTACAACCCACGTCCTCAATTATCTGCTTCATATATTCTAATCTCTGTCTACCTCTACAGTTCTTACCTTCGAACTGTTCCCTCCACTAACAAATTAACCAATCCAGCATGTCTCAAAATATGACCTACCAGCCTGTCTCTTCTTCCTGTAAGCTTCTTCCATAAACTTCTTTTCTCACCCATCATTTCCAAAACTCGTTCATTTCTTACTTTGTCTGTCCACCTAATTTTCAGCATTCTTCTGTAGCACCACATTTCAAATGCTTCAAGTTTCTTTCTTTCCGGTATTCCTAAAGTCCATGTTTCGCTACCGTAAAGTGCTGTGCTCCACACATAGAGTTTTAAGAAGTTCTTTCTAATTCCTAGATCAATATTTGAAACTAAAAGGTTTCTCTTTTTCATGAAGGCTCTTTTTGCTAGTGCTATTCTGCTTTTAACATCATTCCTGCTTCGGCCATCGGTTGTAATTTTGCTTCCCAAGTAACAGAACTCACTCACTTCTCCTATTGCATCAGATCCTATTTTTATATTTAATCTGCTAGTATTGGTATCATTTCTGCTACATTTCATTCACTTTTGTTTTACTTTGATTTATATTCAGTCCAAAATCTTCCTTCAGTATTTTGTTCATGCCATTCAATAACTTCTCAATATCCTCAGCCCTCTCTGCTAATAAGACAATGTCGTCAGCAAATCGTAGCATACTGATTTTTTCTCCCTGAAAACTTATGCCACATGGAAATTTTTCTTTGACTTTCTTCATTGCTTCTTCTACATACAAGTTGAATATTAACGGGGATAGACTACAACCTTGTCTCACACCCTTTTTAACTGATGCATGTCTCTCGTGATTCTCTACTTTTATTACAGCCACTTGATTCTTATATAGTTTATAGAGTATTCTTCTATCTCGATACTTTAGACCTGACTTCTTTAAAATTTTGAACATCTTGTCCCACCTAACATTATCAAAAGCTTTTTCTAAATCAACAAATGCCATAAAAGTATCTTTGTTTTTCTTGATCCGCCCTTCAAGTATTAATCTTAAAGACAGAATTGCTTCCCTTGTACCGCGATTTTTCCTAAACCCAAACTGATCTTCACCTACTATCTCTTCTACTACCCTTTCCATCCTTCTGTATATTATTCTGGTCAGTAATTTTGAAGCATGTGATGTTAGACTAATGGTGCGATAATTCTCACATTTGTCGGCTTGTGCTTTCTTTGGAAGTGTGAAGATGATATTTTTATTAAAATCAGTTGGAATTTCTCCTGTTTCATAACTTTTTGATATCAGCTTGAATAATCTTTCGATTCCTTCCTCTCCTAGAGATTTAAGAAGTTCTGCAGGGATCTCATCAATTCCAACTGCCTTATTTGCTTTCAAGTCATTCAGAGCTTTATTAAATTCTGTCCTCAAAACAGGATCTCCTAAGTCATCAATGTCGACATCGCCTTCCTTTTCCAATACACTATTGTTCAAGTCGTCCCCATCATACAGTTTCTCAATGTATTCCTTCCATCGGTTAGCTCTATCTTCTGAGCTTAAAAGAGGTTTCCCATCGGCAGCTTTAATGTTCATACCTCTTTTCTTCATTTCTCCAAAATTCTGTTTGATCTTTCTATATGCAACATCTACTTTTCCTACGACCATTTCCTTTTCTACTTCTTCACACTTTTCTTGTAGCCATTTTTCTTTTGCTATTTTGCATTTCCTATTTATTTGATTTCTAAATTGCCTGTACTGCTCTCTTCCTGCTTCATCCTGAGCATTTTTGTACCTTCTCCTCTGATCCATCAGCTGCAAAATTTCTTCTGTGATCCAAGGTTTTCGGGCAGCTTGTTCCCTAAAGCCTAATGTTTCTTTGCCAGCTTTCATTATTTCGGTCTTTAATGCATTCCATTCGTCCTCGGTTGAGCTCCTTTCACAGTTAATTCTTAGACCTAAGTCTACCATTTCTGCAAATTTTTCTCTTGTGCTAGATTGTTTCAGTTTATTCACTTCCAGTCTGTTCTGCTTATACTGCTTCCTTATTCGCTTGAATTTCAGCCTGCACTTCATTACTATCAAATTATGGTCCGAGTCTATGTCTGCTCCTGGGTACGCTTTACAGTCTAGAACTTGATTCCTGAATCTCTGTTTGACCATGATATAATCTAGCTGATATCTGCCTGTATCCCCAGGACGTTTCCAGGTGTATATTCTTCTTGCATGGTTCTTAAACAGTGTGTTCGCCACTACTAGCTTATATCTTTCACAAAATTCTAGCAACCTGCTTCCTCGCTCATTTCTTTCTCCTAGACCAAAACTTCCTACAGTATTCCCCTCTTTTCCTTCTCCCACTATTGCATTCCAATCACCCATGATTATTAGATTTTCCTCCCCTTTCACATATTGGATTAATTCTTCAATTTCAGCGTATATTTTTTCTATTTCTTCGTCATCTTCCTGTGACGTTGGCATATATACTTGTACTAATGTGGTTGGGACGGGCTTAGTTTCTAACCTCATCAAAATAATCCTGTCACTAAACTGTTCATAATAACTCACCCGTTTCCCTACTTTCTTGTTCATTACAAATCCTACACCAGTGACTCCATTGACAGCTTGTGTGCTAATTATCCTGTGTTCCCCAGACCAGAAATCCTGTGCGTCCTTCCATTTAATCTCACTAATCCCAACAACATCTAACTTAAGTTGTTCCATCTCCCTTTTTAAGTTTTCTAACCTACCTGCCCTATTCAGACTTCTAACATTCCACGCTCCGACTCGTAGAATGTTTCTATCCATTCTGATGACTCCTCCCTGAGCAGTCCCCACCCGGAGATCCGATTGGGGGACTATTTTACCTCCGGAATATTTTACCCAGGAAGAAGCCATCATGATATATGTAATTTGAGAGGATTACATGTCCTCGGGATACCCTTTGGGTCTTTAATGCAGTGGTTTCCCGTTGCCTTCTGCATCCCCATGCCGTTGATCATTTCTGATTCATCCGCCTTTAGGGGCCGTTTCCAACCCCAAGGGCAAGAGGGTGCCCTGAACCACTCCCCGCTCTTCCGCCCTCCTTTCGGAGGCCGTTGGCAAGCAGTGGGTGACTCCTTATACCGGGAATCTTTCAGTCGCCAGAGCCTCGTCCGTGCAAACAGGGTGCACCACGTGAAGGAGAGGTTGACATTTGGTTGGAAAAGACTAGTATAGTCTCTCCCAAACCCTTACACCCCACTCAAATTATATAAGATAATAAAAAAGTGGTTATTAGCTTGACTGGGAATTGCCGCGGGAATGTGTGCTCCAACGCAGTTAAGTTAACAATAATAAAAAATGAATCAAGAGACCTATCTCCAAAAATTGTTGAATTTGGTCAAACAAGTGCATGGATACCGATGAATTCTAATAAATAAAGAACATGATAGTATATTTCACTTCTTCAAATACTCAAGTTTCCCTTTCAGAACACCTCGTGACAAAATAAATTAGCACACTGCATTTCCCGCGGAATGATGCTGTTACAAAATGCGTCATGCTAATATTGCTGTGGAGGAAGTTTTATGTGCTCTTCCCACTCTGCTGCAACTTCTCTAATTTCACGCTTAGTGAATTGCATTAACGGAGGTGCGACGGAGTCTTCGAGGTAAAACTTCACCTAGAAGATCATTCAAAAGAAAATGCAGCAAATCTTTCATGACAACTTTCACCATAGATTTCGGATTTATAATAGAGGGAAAGCATTTCTTCGCATTAAAGTATAATCACATTGTTCTTAAGTTGAAAATATATACGCTACAAACGTAACCAAAGAGCATTCACACTACGGCCATTTTCATAAATTTAGATCGTTGGAATCAATAACAAAATTAAGTTCCCTTGTCTACTTGCTGAGTAGTCCAAATAAATCAATCTGCTGGTATTCTGAAAACATGATACACATTTCCACAGCATATAGATTGGGGTATTAATTCCAGTCCTTCTCGTTATATGAAAGTAACTAATGTAAACAATATTTATACCCTTAAATGAAAACGTGAATTAATTATTAAGTAGAACCAACAAGGATATTTAAAATGAACCAAGACATTATTTATGTCGATATAAAAATTAATATCAGATAGAAAGCGTTCAACTACTCTCCATAAACAATAGTAAAATACAAGCATTAACATTCCAAAAAAACTACCACCACAGAAGGCGTAAAAGAAAACTCGTAATAAACGAATGCACAAGCCTGGCACTTTACTCAAAAGAAAATAAAGAAATACAGCAATCAACACAAATAAGACACTGTTAAAAGAGCATATACTAAGCACAACAAACGAACATAAACTTAAATATATTTTTTTAAAAAAAAACGCGCCTCACAGGAAACATAAAAAGACAAAAAAGCAACATCACACATCATTATATAGTCTAAATGTAAACTAATGTATACCGGCTGTCAGTAAACTACAGTGTAGTGTAATTAAGGTTTGTGTAATAAGCATACAACAATCTGTAAATAGTCTGCTGTACGAATGTACGAAAACCATGTTAAAAATCATGCCGGAAATAAGTAGAGATATAAATCAATGTAAATTAAAATAGGTCATAATTTACAGCATAACTTCAATGTAATACCATCGGAAGTGAAACAACATTCGGTAAACAAATAAACCAACGAAAAAACTCAACTGAATTGGCAATTAGCTTCTATTATACGTTTATTAAAATGAGAAGTATGAGATTCATTCTGTCTAACTAAATGTCCATTTTATATTGCCCACCAAAGGCTATAATTAGTGGCCAAAATGGTTGCAACTGTTTTCCTTGTATATATCATATGTTCGAATTCTGGTCAGATCTCCAGACTTTGTCTACCGCAAGCCCTTCACGTAAAGAAATAATAATACCTTAAAACAAGCCATTTTGATTCCGATTTTATTCCAGTTCCGTCGCAATAGGTCTTTACAGCTCTGTAAACGCATTCCACATAGGACACACAAACCAGACTACAGTATCTACCGAGGTTCGTGGCTGAGCGTTTAGCGTTCAAGGCTAATATTCAGGAGGCCATCCAGATTGATGTTTTCCATGGTTTCCCAGGTGTTCGTAGGGATGGTTCCTTCAAAAGGCCATAGCTGAATTCCTTCCAGTTACTTGCCTCCATTCCCCTCACTGCTCTAATAGAGCTGACGTACCGTGATACCCCCCCCCCCCAATTTTTTTTTTTAATTCAGTCCTTAAGAGTAACAAGTACGACGATACAGCCATCTAGCCATCTGTAGTTTCACGAAGCCTCCATGTATTTGTGTTCCAGCGATTTTGGTGGGCGCCGTGTCTGGTCTGGGGGTGACCGTTGGAGCTCACCGTCTGTTCACGCACCGAGCCTTCAAGGCTACCTGGGGCGTTCGACTTGCCCTCATCACCCTGCACACCATCGCCGGACAGGTATGAGCAAGCATCAGTATCTTCATCCTTCATTTAAATACTACCGACAAAAGTCTGACAACGATTTATGTCACATAGAAGTTTCCATGAGGTAATGCGGATATAACTCGTCACTAAAATGAACGCATAAAACCAACTGTCAGAGACCGAGAAGATAGCAAACAGTTCATTGATACTTATTATGTCGTTAAGCAATAAATTTGTCAGTGTAATCCAGCTTCATTTTAGTCACTGCCATTTTTCAACTTACATTGAATGTGTAGCAACTAATTACATTTCTGAAATACAGGTTATAAGAACCTGAGGAAGCAGCCTGCAACAAATCTTTATCAATTACTCCCACGTTCTTATTAGAATGGAAGTAAACAACTTTTAACACACAAAATGCGGCAAAATGTCCGAAGCTTATGTGCATAAGTGTAAAATTATGAATGAAGTTCCCCTCCCCCCTTTTGCAATGAAAATTAAAAACACTGTATTTTAAAAATTGAGGTATTGTAAAATAGCTGATACACATCATACTAAAAATTTTACGTGCAACAATACTTGCAACCTACGCGTTTAATTATCAGAAAAGAACGATATATGAACGTAGGATTTGCAGGCGGTTCACTAAAATATAATTTTAATTCCATATTGCTACACTAGTGAGGAAAATTATGATTTTTTTGCTTATAGCTTAACGCCTCATTGACATAGAGGTCATAAGAGGAGAGAAAGGACTGGGGACAAGGAACGTTAAGAAACTCGCCCATGGCCTTTTGTAGGAAGCATCCCGGCATTGGATTGGAATGATTTGGGGAAATCGTGTAAAACCCAAATCTGGATGCCGGGATTCGAACCCGCGTCCTCGCGAATGTGAGGTCAGAGCGTTTCCCCTCAGCCACCATACACGGTGAAATTAATGCTACTGATTTAAAGTCGTGCTAAGAAAAATGGTACTAATATAATTTGACCAATGTAAAGAGCCTTGAGAGGAGAAAAAGATTAATATTTAACTGCACCTCATACTGAAATAAAGTCCTGTCATAAAAATAACTGAACAAAAATAATTAAGCCAACCAAGATTGGCCACTTTTTTCCACACTAATATATCAAACACAAAAGAGAATAGTGATACGGCATGAGTAATGTCAAGCGTACAATACAACCTATGAATGAACGATTTATCTAAAAACCGCAGACTTCTCACTGTAGCCTGTTCATTTAACAGAGGCGACTCAAGGTCACTCTGTTCTATACCCACTTTTCTGGTCTTACCCCTACTCGCGAAAGGGAAAGGGTACCCGTTGATTAATTTTCCACGCATATGAAAGGATACAGTGGTCTATCACTCTGAAGGGTAGGCAGCGGGAGGGGGTTGTTCAGGGAAGGAGCGGAGCAAGGGTAAAATGACCTTGAGCCACCAGTTGAGCGTGAACTGGGTGTAATAATGTCCACTATGTTTCTTCAAGAACTATGCAAAGCAAAAATGTTCTAATCGGCTTAAATCCACAATAACAGTTACTGTAGCTGCCACAGATACAGAAATGTATTTCAGTTCCTGCATCTAACAGATTGTTCGCGTGTGTTTAAATATCCGCCATTCTGGACTCAGACGATCCAGTGGGCCCAGATAAAACCTCAGAACTGGTACATCCGCCGTGCTAGTTTGGTTTGTAGTTGGTTTTCCGTAATAATTAAAGGACTGAAAAAGCAGTCCCCAATTTTCGCTTCACAATGATACATCTCATACAGATAACCGACACTTCATATACAGAACACAGTTTGTACGGTTCACACACAGGTGAACCTGCCATTACCCAATTTGGATAGGGACTCTGTCACCAAGCAGTCAGTCATCTTGAGAAACATTGCACCAATATACAGGGTGTTAAAAAAAGGTACGGCTAAACTTTCAGGAAACATTCCTCACACACAAACAAAGAAAATATGTTATGTGGACATGTGTCCGGAAACGCTTACTTTCCATGTTAGAGCTCATTTTAGTTTCGTTAGTATGTACTGTAATTCCATGGCCCCTACGCTCTCCTGACCTCAACCCTCTTGACTTCCATTTATGGGGGCATTTGAAAGCCCTTGTCTACCCAACCCCGGTACCAAATGTAGAGACTCTTCGTGCTCGTATTGTGGAAGGCTGTGATACAATACGCCATTCTCCAGGGCTGCATCAGCGCATCAGGGATTCCATGCGACGGAGGGTGGATGCATGTATCCTCGCTAACGGAGGACATTTTGAACATTTCCTGTAACAAAGTGTTTGAAGTCACGCTGGTACGTTCTGTTGCTGTGTGTTTCCATTCCATGTTTAATGTGATTTGAAGAGAAGTAATAAAATGAGTTCTAACATGGAAAGTAAGCGTTTCCGGACACATGTCCACATGACATATTTTCTTTGTTTGTGTGTGAGGAATGTTTCCTGAAAGTTTGGCCGTACCTTTTTGTAACACCCTGTGTATATTAACAGATAGGTTAAGGGTCCAGATGCTGCGTCATTCCATTGGCATCAGCCAATGAATCCGTGAATTTGTCTTCTTTTTTTTTACCTGTCCTTGTTTGCGTCATTCTTTGAAGTTAACTGCTTTTCATAGATCATAATCTACAACGTTTTGAAACGAAGCTTTTTTACAGTGCATCTATTGCCTAAATCAATTCACGGGAAAATTTGCTCCCTATAACAAAAAAATTCAGTGAAGATAGAGACGAAATAGAAAATATAATTACATCATCACGGAACTTACACACTATGTTGCCTGATAAAAAGCTGCAGCAAATACTTGGTTACGTTAATGACATGAAGTAAACTATATTTATCAAAATGCAGAACGAGAATCCTTTTTACGTATCTTCTTGGTTACAAAATATAATTACCTCCAAGGTACTGAATTTTTTGCTAAATTAGCCTTCAATTACTGATACTCTGCGCAAATGTGTTGTAACTCTTTGTTTAATTAAAGATAATGATTCTGACCTTACAACCGAAAGGAGTTATGTTCTAGAATATATTTTTTTTAAATGTGATCAGTATTTTACATATTTTCCATGAACGTACTGT
>JARYHS010009134.1:0-23084 GCA_031002005.1 Vandiemenella viatica | reverse complement strand
GGCTCCATTGCAGTTAAATTAATGTTACACGTATATGCAGTCACACAAGAAAATTTTTAAATTTCTTCAAATTCAATATTCATGAATTAGGGGGCAGCCTGTGGTTTACAGTTCATTGGTGTTCAGGCCATAACAACCGTGAAAGGATTGGGGACAAGGATTGAAAAGGAATTTTTAATGTCCTTATAAAGGAATCATCCTGGAATTCACCTGAAATGACTACAGACAAAGATGGAATTTAATTTAATTTAATTGCAATGGAGCACAGGCTCCGGTGGCAATTTCCCTAAACAGCTATCTTCCCCCTATCCTGCACCCACCTACATTTGCCCTCTACAAATTTTATCTTTAAATTCCTTCAAAGTTTTCGGTAAATTATTCATCGTTTCTCTTGGTAACTCATTCCAATCCCTGATACCCTTACCTAAAAAAGAGAATCTTCCCACACCCTTGTGCCTGAAATCGAGTGCCAGCTTGTGGTCATGGTCATCTTTTCCCTTCCATGCACTACTTTTCATACCTATTGCAATATCTTTCCATGCCTCATCACCAGTAAACTGATACCTGCAAAGCATCATATCAAATGACAACTCAAATGTCTATTGCCACTCATTAACTATGTTTAATTGCCAAATACATACTGCTAGAGAAATCAGTGTGGTTTGAAAGATCTGAACATCCACAGGTCTCAGTTTCCACAACATTTAAGTAATACAATCTACTGAAATTGTATTACTTAAATGTGGAAGTTTCTCCTTATGTAAACTACATCTGGTCAAATGGCATTATCTTGAGACCAATTATATCACAGACATAATGTAAAGTTACACCACATGGCTAAAAGTTTCATGTTATATGGAAGATTCTTCCTTAATTTCTTGAGAATTTTGTGGATGTTGTTGTTGTTTTCGTGGCTTTAGGGTGTGTGACATCAAGGTCATTAGTGCCCTAACAATGAACAGCTAATACTGTGCTAATTTTGTGGAAATTTAATAGAAAGAAATATAGTTTTTAAGAATGTAGCTGAAGTTAATGATTACTATATTTTCTTTGTATACCGCGTTGTTTGTTTAATAATATGAGTTTTAGGCTGTCATCCTATAGTCTTCAACAGAGATACTGTTTATGTTTTCATAACAACGAGCACCAAGCATCGCAGAATAAAAGGCCATTCTCTTTGTTGATGTTGTTGGTATTCTCTAAAATTTCTGCTCCTTCTTTCATCCATTAAGGCCTCCACTGATCTACTCTCCACAGCAGCCTCACTTCTCCAAATTTTATTTCATGCTCTGTGTTAATGGTATAGTGTACTGCAGTGGATTTGTCACTGTTGTTATGTCTACAGTGACAGATATGTTCCTTAAGTCTCTCCCCCACAGTGTGCCCTGTCTCGCCGATTTAAACACTACCACAGCTGTCGAGGGTTTTATAAACACCTGTAACCTGGGGTGGGTGTAAACAAACTTTTACCCTGGTTAATGACTGGCCAAGTTTGCAGTGAGCCTTTTACACTGTTTGTATATCCACCCACTTTAACAATTTTCCAATCCAGTCAGTGATACCAAGAACATATTGAAGACAGGCGAATTTTCTTTTCACACTGGTATCATAGGATAAGTTGATATTCCTCATGTCTTTTTTTACTTCTTTGTATTCTGATGTCAGATTCGTTCTATGCCGTGGCTCAAGATATCCTTGTGCCTCCATTTCTTCCTTCAGACTTTTTGAGTCATATACTGCCCTTGCTCTGAAGTTCAATATTAATACACTCATCTTCATTGCTGGTTGATGGTGCTACATGGAATGCAGACATCTATTAGTGTGGGTGACCTTGTGATGTGTACAATATGACACAAATGTCCATCACCAAACTTATGAATCAGGACATCAAGACACGACAGTTGTTCATTTTCTTCCACTTCCATGGTGATTTGCATCCTTGGGTGTGTACTATTCAGGTGGTGTAAAACTCCTGAAAAATTCTCCTTACCAAAAGTCCAGATGTCAGAGGTGTGAGCATCATGGAGAATTCACTTTATAGGTTTTAGGCACACATTATTAAATACCTCAATTTTGAATGCTTCCATAAACAGGTTAACAGCTACAGTGAAAGAGATGAGCCAATTGCAACACCTTCAACTTGAGTATAAAGTTGACCACCGTATTGGAAAACAGTTGACTTAAGGCAGAACTCCGTAAGGTCATTCCACACAGTAGAAATTCCTTGTGCAAGAAGATTAGCACGTATTAATGAAATGGCTTCGTCTACTGGCATGTTAGTAGATAGTGATACAATATCAAAATTCACCAAGACATCAGTCTTGTCTAGTGTCAGATCATAATTAATTTGTATAAAGTGAGCTGAGTTTTTTTGCATCTGATCTGATATCTTCCATAAGATATTTCAGTTTACAGGCAACATAACCCGTTAGTGGTTGTGTAGGTGAGTTGGCCATACTTACAATCAGATATAAGGATACCCCTCTTTTATGCACCTCAGACAATCCATAGAATCTAGGTATTATACAATTGCTTCTTATCAGGTTTTTCTTGCCCTCCTGCTCAATCACTTAGGTGTTAATTCTTTAGGGCCACCTCTGTCCTAATCTTCTGCAGTGGGTTCCTGCTTAACAGTGCATAAGTATTCCCTGCCAACAAATTCGTAATTTTAGTGTGATAGTCCTGTGCTTTCAATACTATTGTCGCACACCCTTTTTCAGCTGGTAGAACTACAATAACATTATGTTACCTTAATACACACAACGCTGATCATTTTTCTCTCGATAGATTGCCCCCTGCTATGATACATAAAGTTGGCAGATGTGTGGGTACTGGGACAAAATTAAGATCATCTTCCCATCTTAAACATCTAACCGAAGACAATCAGATCAACTACAATAAATCTCAGCTCACTTTATACAAATTAATTATGATCTGATGCCAGAGAAGACTGATGTCATGGTGAGTTTGGTACTGTATCATTACTTACTAACGTGGCATTAAATGAAGTCGTATTGGTGATAAGTGTTAAACTTCTTGCACGAGGAATTTCTACTGTGTACGCTGACCTGGCAGATTTCTGTCTTAAGTGAACTATTTTCCAATATAGTGGTCAAGTTGAAGGTGCAGCAATGGGCTCACCACTTTCACATTTAGCCACCGACCTATTTTTGGATGAATTCGAAACTGAGGTGCTTAAAGACGTGTGCCTACAACCTACAAAGTAGATCCAGCACGTTAATGACTCCTTTGTCATCAGGCCTCATGGTAAGGAGAAATTGCAGAGGTTCTAACAACACTCGAATAGTGCCCACCCAATAACCCAATTCACCATGGAATTGGAAGAAAATGAACAACTGCTATTTCTCGATGTCCTGGTTCATAAGTGTGCCGATGGACGTTTGGGTAATACTGTGTACCACAAGGTGACCCACACTAACAGATATTAGCACGCCATGTCACACCATCACCCAGCAATAAAGATGCCTGTATTAACACAATTAAAATTCAGAGCAAGAGCAGTATGTGACTAGTAAGGCCCGGAGGAAAAAATGAAGACACAAGAATATTATGAGCCAACACACTATAGTGAATCTGACATCATTTTTTTAAGAAGTAAAATACCCATGTAAAATGTCAACTTATCCTATGATACCAGTATGCCATGAATATTCACTTGTCTTCAAAATGTACATGGTATCACTTATCAGATTGGAAAAATGTTAAAGTGGGTAGATATATGAACGGTGTATGAGGCTCACTGCAAACTTGGCCAATCAATTATCAGGGTAAAAGACCGTTTACACCCACACCAGCTTAAAGGGTGTTATGAAATCCCCTTCAGCTGTGGCGGTGTTTATATTTGGGAGACATCCTGCATTGTAGCAGAGAAACTTAAGGAACATATCTGCCACTAAAAACGTAACCATAGAGACAAATCCACTGTAGTTTGCCATGCCATTAACACAGTGTATGAAATAAAATTTGAAGACTTGAGGTTGCTGTGGAGAGCTCATAGCTCATAGTAATCGAAATTTAGAGAAGTTCAGTGATGGCCTCAATGGGTGAAAGAGGCAGCAGAAATTTTAAAGAATACCAACAGTATCAACGAAGATAGCGGCCTTTCAGTCTGCAATGATTGGCATTCATTGCTATGTCATCATAAATAGTATTTCTGATGAAGGCTGTAGGATGGCAGCTGAAAGCTCAGATTATCAAATAAATAATATGGCATACCCCAAAAATCTAGTAATCATTAAGAAAGATGGCCACAGATGTATTATGAATCAATACAGCTGAAGATGAGAAAACAATTCACAATTTATATCTGCCCTTAACTTCAAAATATGTAGCATTTTCTGTTCTTCAACACATAAACCAATGGTATTTAAAAAGTCTCAATACCCAAACTTTTGTTTATATTTCATAACCTCTTGATATAATTTGGTGCATCTGTTCCAAAGATAAATTTAAAAAAAAAATGTAGAATAAACTGTTTGGAATGTTAGAGAACCTTCAATCCAATAAAAATATGCATTTATGATGTCAAAAATTATAGATAAGTACAAGAAACGTACAATGTTATTAACCAAGAATAAACAATGCTTGAATGCTAGTGATTCAGGAAATAACAAATGATTATATTCTACAAGAAATGGATATGTAGACACTTGTCAGACTCAAAGGAACAGCAAAGAATATATACGATTTAGAGAGACAAATCAGATAAAGAGATTTCTGACAAATTGTGTTTCTTATAGAAATTTCCTAGAGGAGAGTTGTGATTCCTTCAGTGCATGATTATGCTTGAAATGAGAAATTTTATTGTTATTTTTATTTTCACTGCTTCTTATTGTCTAATGGGTGTTCAGTTCAATTAAAACCCTTTGATTACTAAAATTACACCTTCATTTTTAAAAAAATAATAATTTAAAAAATATATAAGACAAAAGATGTTCCACACAATTCAGTTTGGATACTCTGAGAAGTTTTCCATGGTTGCCATTATTTTTAATTGAGATACTTATAACTTAATTTATTCATTTTTAATAGCATGTATCTACAATCTTCCATAAAACCATGTAGTTTTTGAAGGGATCAGTTTATAGGTAACTGTCTTTTCAGTAACATCAATTTGTAGATCATTATTTTAAAACAGCAATAGTGATAATGAAATTTTGCTACAGTAAATATAGTAGTGGCCTGTAGTTCCCCACTACACCACTACAGGCCACTACCATACAACATATATCACAAGAAAGGATGGGAATAAAAACATGAATACTTACATGTGAAAGAAAGTAAGACCTTATTTTCTGTTGGGCTGAAATATGTTTAAACATTGGTAATTGTGGAATTTAAAAACTGTACATCAAATATGTATTTTTGTTTGGGGTTTACTAAAATAATAAGGATTTTTTTTTCCTTTCTTGCAGAGCTTATATGATACTGAACTTTGAAGCGTCTTAGTAACAAATAAATACACAAAGCCAACTTAATAACCATGATAAAGCTGATTCCTAAGCATATGACCTAATATGATCAATTCTGATTAATTACAATTTAAGAGAATATTCCACAGGGTAACTAGCCTGTAAATGAAAACACAAGAACTGGCCATTTTTGACATATGCTACAGGTTTTTTGCAATTCCTGTCTCTGATATCAATTTTTGAGGGTTTGTCCTTAGAAGTTTTATCAGAATCATAAGTTTTGAGTATTTGCCAAAATATTTTAATCAATATAACAAATTTAAAATTAGTTTTAATTTTTTTCTATTTAGTTCCTGAAGCAAGATTTAAAAAAAATTTAAATGAATAATGTAATTCATGTAACAAACATAAACCATGTCCAATCTCTGCATTTACATAATAATAAGTTTTCGATTGTGTTCTCTGACATCTGTTGCATTTAATATAATCATATATGAATAAGAATAAATTAAACAATTACTGAAGATAATTTTATATATCAGTAATTTCTTAATTACTATTCTTAGTACTTATATTCCTATCAGGAACAAATTTAACTGGTTCAAAATGGTATTTTCCCTGATTTCATATGACACAAAGTAATAAGTCCTAAGCATAAAAAACTGTAATAAAAGGAAACCTTACTTAAGCAACTGTCTACTTTTTCTAACATACCCGTTATAACTTGATCACTTTCTTCACATACACAAACAAAAAGATTTTTTTCTACATACAATCAAACCTATCTAGTAACTTGTAATAGATGTCCTTCTAAAATTTCAGTAGAACAGTTTATTAGAGTAGCAAAAAAATTTCTGGTCTAATAGAGTGACTCAGAACATTTTTGGCATAATACGGTTGTTATTATGTGCCTTCAATGTACACTGGGATCTCACAAAAATAAAGAGCTTTAGTCTTCTAGTGAAATAATCATTGGTTTATCAGAAATGAGGTAATTGGCATAACTGTTATGATTAAGATTTCCACTTGAAAGTTACTTGTTTCCAGAATACAGACCTTAATACTATTAGATGATATGTCCTGTGTTCACAAACACATCTTAGAAAACTAAAATTTGCTATTCAGAAAAAAATAATAGATCTTTTCCTAAACCAAAAATATTATTCTTATAGTTCTTATTATTATAGTTCTTGTTCTGGTCACAAATATTATTTACATTAAGCTACGTTGTACTCTCCAATAAATTCATTTGTGTATATAAGGTAATGGTCAAAAATTATTCACGGTATTTTATAGTTTGCTGATAGAATCACCAAGAACTTCTTGTACTACCATCATACATCAGTTTAAAAAAACAGATATCAATGTTTTTAAAGTTGTTTGAGAAGAAGTTATGCTGTTCCCAGCTGCACAAGAACACATTTTTTTTTTTCAATTATAATAATTGGCTGTCATTATTAGAAATGTAACACAGTTTCTTAAAAGTAAACAGAAAGATCTGTTTTAACTGTTATACCTCTGCTGGTCAACCAATACTGAGAGCTGATGTATTCAGGGAAGTTTTCCTCTCTTCTGATGTTGACCCAAACAGTTTTATGATAAAATGTGGCCGTTTTGTTGCATCGTAGTCACTTTGTCAGGAGAAATCAACCAGATATTTCTAAAGGAACAACAATATTTTAAAAGTCAGTAAATCTTTAACTGGAAGGAGTCATTAAAAACAATGTTCGACAGCTGTCTCTGTTGTCTTCATCGGTTTTTTTTATAACTTATGTCGATGAGTAGGTTTGTCACTGATGGAAGCCATGCTCCATCTAATGAAGACAGCAGAGTAACCTGCTTAAACATAGTGTTTTCTCAACTCCATGACAAACATTATATCACGTCATTATGCCAAAAAGGTCTCCATTCAATCATCAGAAAATGTTTACTTTAGGAGTCAATGTTACTAAAACGGGAGGCTGTTTTGCAATTATATAATTATGTTTACATTTTAATTCTGCAATTTGGAATTTTTTAAAATTGAATAATGCCTTAACCAAATATTGCAATTTCTTAAATCTGTTTGAATCCCTACTTGCAGGAAATGGTAACAGATGTAATTGGACAGAAGATAGCACCATACAGAAAAATTTGAAATTTATAGTTCATTTAAGCAAGTTCTTAATGTTTAGAGTTTGATTTAAGTAATATATACTGAAAAATATTTTTCACTGGAAGTAATTCCAATTACCACCTGGCACAGTTGATGTTTAATAAACAAACTATGCACTGCAGCCAACCAAACTACAATTTTCTTATGTAACTTGGGGAAGAAACTTAAAATAATTTTCTGTCTAAATCTAATTTCTTCTGTCACTGTAACCACACTAACACAAAACAGGAGCATGTAGGAAAATTTGTAACAACAAAAAATATAAAACACACAGATATAAAAAATTATATGAAGATAGAATGTGTCTTTTTAGATTATAGGCTGTAAATTCTGGGTGCTAAGAGCCACATCAACAACCAACTATTATGAAAGTGAAATTCATGGCAAATTTTAAATATATTAGGAAATGTTGAAGAACACAATATTATTTTTATTCAATTTGACATTGATGATTCTGAAGCATCACTGAGAACAGTTACATAACAGTCACTTCGCTTGAAAACTTATTCCAGAAGTGGAAATACTATAAAGCAAACAGAAAGAAATCACAATAGCAAGATCCAAAGATCACTGGGGAATTAGAGATAATAAAATAGAAGACAAACCAAATAAGGAAGCCATCACTGATGGCGTGAGACGCGCCGATAAAATGCTCACATCAAATTGCCTGTCCAAGTTGAAAGAATTCTTAGTATTGAGATGTGATGAAGAGACAAAATGGTTAATAGAATAGAAAGGAAAATGTTACAACAAAATCCACACTCACTTACCAAAGAACTTTGGTACAAGAAATCAAGTGTGTCAAAAAAAATTAGTCAATGCTTTATGAAGATAATGCTGGTATATTCAAAAAATATTTATTCCATATCTGGTTGACTAATATTCCAAAGTACACCTGTTGAGAGAAGAAAGACACAAATCACTTGATTCTATATGCCTGCAAAGGAAGAAATAACCTATGACCTCCTCAAGCTAAAACGACATAGTACGTATGACCCTTCAGAGTCACTATGAATTTGGTAATATAGGACAGAGGAGTATATAAATCAATCTACAACTTTTTTTAAAAAAAAAACAATTGGAATTAGTGTTTAATAGATAATAAAAACTTGCAAAAAGTCTGAAATTTATGGAAGTAAATGAATATAATAAGATACAAGTAATTATCATGTACCATATACAAGTCAGCTGCATACTACAGGAACCAAAAAAGGCAATAACTGAATTAGTTGATAATCCTTGTAACTCACCATTCTAATTTCGATTGTAGGATTGCACGCTAGTCACTGCTTCTGCACAGAAAAATGATTTTTGGGTTGGCATCCTTTCAAAAGGCAATTGCTACACTAAAGCAGTGAGCTACAGTAACCAGTCATCAAATGTGCAGCCTCTCTTTGAACATTTTCTTCTTTCTTCTTATTCATCCTGTTAAAGATCACACATACAATTACAATACTGCAGATATGATTTACAGACTACTATCTTCAAATAATGGTTATAAAAATAATTTTCATTCTGAACTACAAAATGGACTAAGATAGTGTCAAAGACGTGCTGTTTGCTGGGGTGTGCATACAGTAGTACTTTGAGCTATAACCGTGGTCGTGGTACCGAGTGGTTCTGTTCCTTGGTCGCCAATCGCTTGTTTAAATAATAAAATAGGATACCACAAGAGATAAAGGTATGTTCCTGAATTAAAACTCAGTAGACTTTCTGATAAATTAACATTGATATATTGTTCAAAAGTTCTTTTACAATCTCGGTACCAGCGCAATAAAAAGGCATCAGACTTCTTTCCAAAATAAAATGATTGCAGGTTAAAACATTTACACACAACGTAAGCAGCTTCCAATGAACCCCATATTGATCAAAAGTTTATAAACATTGAAAGCGCGACATCACTTCAACCCGGTGTTGATGTTAGTTATTTGTGGAGGAATACTCTACATCTCGATACTGCCCCGATCACTTCGTTCCAGCCCAGCGCATGGCTCGACTTACACCCACACGTTCTCTCCTCGCTAACAAATCTGCTGAAAGACTGAAGCCAGACTGAAGAACGCCTCTGCCAGGCCACCCTCTTAAATAGGCTGGGCATTTTTTGTGACACCAAGCAGTGGGATTTCCCACCCTCTCTGTCTAATCCTGGCTGCTGTCTCTCTCACTCTGGCGTTGGGTTACAAAGGCTTCACCCCTAAGTTTTTCCGATTTTCATGAAATTTTGCAGTAACATAGAGTTCATTATTCTAAGCATTTTCTATCCTTATAAAATTTTTCGTATCTGCTCTCATATTTTTGTTATTAATTTCCGAAGTTCAATAAACCTATTTTCTAGATCTAGTGTCCCAACTATTTGTTCTAGCGTGTTAATTCTAATCTTCAGGAATTCTACATATTTTGACGATTAATTTGGTGTATCTCACTACCTTCTAAAAACCTTCATTAAAAAGATATTGTCTCCCAAAGTTTTCACCCCTTCTAGCGGCCATTATGGAATGCAGAATAATTACTTTGAAATTAAATATCTCATATTGAGAGTGCATTATTTTGATAAAAACTTTCTGCCAAACTTACTTAAAAAAATTGCTCTTTCATAAAAATAGGGTGCCTCCCAGATATTTTGTCTAGTTTTTCTTGACATTTATTTCTGCCCACTCCAGACTGTATATTTGGCTACGATGCGTTAACAGCTTTCGCTTTGTAATTACTTTTAAAATACTTCCACTCAACTCAACGATCTCAAACTGCTATTATCATCTTTCCTCAAGAAGACCTTTAATCTGACATAATTTTCTTTTTACTACTTATTTTATTCTCGATTTACTATTTTTTCATTTATTAAAAAAGTACCTTAAAACTCGTCATATTTCCTCTAAATTTCGTTTGAGACCATGTTTTCTATTTCTAAACTAAAACTCGATACTTTCATCCCAGTATCCTAATTGATTTACTATCATTCTTTCATACCTCTATGTAACTCTGATCTAACTATACTTCGAAATGTGTCTTAAATATTTGAAACCACTAGAAAATTACTTTGAAAATGTTCTGCTGCTCATTTGCTATATGCTGCAGCCTTTTAACTGAATTTTGTAATATATTGACAAAATTGAGGATATATCACATGCTCCCCCAAAATCGAAGTTGTTTTGTGCAGCAAAAACAACTGAGATTTTCTTAAAGAAAATGATACTAATATTCCACCCTTTTTCTAGCTATCATGGAAGACTGCTTACTTTCATTCAATAAACTCTCTCTCTCTCTCTCAAGCCAAAATTATCAAAATTTTATAACAAAATACATAAGCATCAATATTAAAACATATTAAAAGTGAAGCATATCAAGATCCAAATTACTGCCTGGTACCGTCCCTATCAAAACATTACGTTAATAATTCTTCAAACATTGTTACTTACTGTAACATGAACAGTAAAACTTTAACAATATGTAAAACATTACATCAGTGACATTTATGAAAATAAAAACATAAAAAACACAGTGAGAAAAGGAAAAATGTCATGTAAAACTAATATAACTTGTGTGTACATTCATTTGTGTATATTTGCAATAATTAAATCCTAAGGTGCCATTTATGTTTTTACTCCTAGAAGTGTTCATTTTCAAAGTGTTTCTATTCACTTATATTCTATTTGTATCAGATTATTAACAAAAAGCACCCTTTTTTTTCCATCCGAAGATGCATAAAAATCTGGGATTTGCGTAAAATCACAAGTCCTGTCACAAATCGACACAAAATTAGGAGCAAGTCATAAATATAAAACAACGCTCCTTGCTAGTAGCAGCAAAGCGAAAGGCCCCCTTCTCCAGCCCCTGACGCAGCAGGTGGGTCTGGAGTAGCTCCGAGCCCAGAGCTGTCGAAAATAAAGGAGTATCAGTGTCATGTCTTAATATCTGATACTCTAAATCTAAACAAAGAATCAATTACAAAGAAATGACAAAAAAATATGTTTTCTCACTCTCACTTATATAAGGTGTATGAATAAACCATTATAATCTGATTTGAAAATGACAAACATCGAAAGAAATTAACATATGCTTTACAAATTAGTCACTAAGACCTACAGCATGAAGTGCTGTTCAGAAACATTGAAGCATGAAATGCTAACAACAATAATCACAAAGTTACATATTTTTTTTAAAAATACAACTTACTACTAAGTAAATTTGAATTTATAAATTGATAAAAAAAGACACATCAACCCAAGTATATAACACAGGGTTATTGAGAAATGTTACTAAGTCCTAGTGGTAAGAATAGGAAAATAATGTGTACATAAAGTTGTAAAAGAATTAGAAAATGTGTACACGTTACTCTATAGAAACAGAGTTTCTAATCATCAGTATACTGATGTAAACGTAATTAAAACCAATTTAAATAAGTATCACAACAGAGTTGTGGTGACCAGTACACTGGTCCAAAATCCATATTATAGGTATCTATGTTAGAATGGATGTTGGGTAATTCTCCCCTAATATTTTATATGCATCAAACAATACATAAACAGCTGTGCTGTGTAGAAGTGTTTCTGAGATATGAAAAGTGTAATATGATGTTAAATGCGGGGATATGTGCATTTGTCTATCCACAAGTGTTAGTGACAGATAATTTATCTCAAGTTATTTACTCAAATTCTCAATTGGGGGGTATAGTGTCATCCAAAATGTGGTTAGATCATTTCAAACATAATATCACTTCTGGACAATGTAATTTTCCCTAATAGTTCCTTAAGAACAATCAAAAATTCAATGGCATACTTATAGGTTCAAGTTATGTATGTGATCGTATGAATCTCCTAGTAGTTGCTGTATTCTCTATAGTGTGTGGGTGAACAATGTTTCCTATATTATTAGACTATATCATTGCTATTCCGGCAGTTTCTATCGACGCTGTGATAATCTTTTTAAGGATATCATCCCATTCTTTGATGGTGATGTATAAAAGATGTATCTTAAACATGTCTAATACCGCTGCTTTGCGGGGTTAAACACTTAATGAGCAATCGAAGGCTTCTAATGGAGCAATTAATTACAGTCGTTAAGAGATATGATTGTATGGTGAGTAATACTGAAATGGCAACCGATCTGTGTCAGTGAAGCAAATATAATAGTGCCTCAGGTGCTATCTAGTCTCAGCTGATGCCCTGGACCTAAAAATAAAGTAAACCCCCATTTTATTCTTCTCTTCTCCTTTGTTACTTTATTTGTATTTTTATATGGAAAACATGTTGCAACCTCCCTTTCATTTCCACGTTGGTATTTATCTTGTGAAATGTATAGCAAACTAACTTTTTGATACCAAAAAATTTCATTATGTATGAATCGTACCTCTGTTGATTCCAATTTGTATCAAGGCAGACTCATCGAATGATCTTCGTACTCCATTGAATTAGTTCTAAGGATAATTTATTTGACAGAAGTATATATTGTTTATATAGGAATTGTGACCCGCTAATTAATCGTACTCAGTGTAGTATGATAGCTACTATGTGCCTGGACTTTGAATTTGTATATCCCATTTAATTAATGGGGAAGAAGGAAGAAGATAGGGTAAGAAGGGTGGAGGAAGAAGGAAAGTAGATAGTATGAGGATGATGATCAAAAAAAAATATGTAATCTCATCAACCTTGGAAATATTTGAAAAACAGGTCCTCCTGGCTAGGAAGGAGTGTCGAAGAAGGAAGAGGTGACTGAGGGTAGTCAATAGGAAAGACAAAAGAGAGAGTGTCACTAGATTAGATGAAGCAATGACATTCCCAGCTGTGGACCTCGTGGATGCCACCCACGCACGTGAGAAACGTGTCCATGAGGGTTCATGATTAAGTGACCCCTTTGTCTGATGTCTCAGTGTGTGTGTGAAAAGGTTTCAATGCTGACACATGGTAGTGACCCTTCAGTTTCTTGGTGTCCGGATGTACGAGGGTGTACGTGTTAACATGTCTGACATTGGTTACCTGGAATGGTCCTTCAAACAAAGGGAAAAACTTTTTAATTTCCTCGTTAATGGCTGAGGATTTGTGATGCTTTTGTACCAAAACTAGTTCACCAATCTGATATGATGTGTGCGTAACGGTCTTATCATGACGTTGTTTACGCTCATTCGCTTTCTTGCGTAGCTGCTCTAAGGCCACTCGAAGTGATGTCTCATATGAGACCTGGTGTGTGGCGGGAAAAGTAATTATTTCCGAGATTATATTAGGTGGTCTCCTCCCAAACATAACTTCAAAAGGTGATAAGGATGTGGAATCATGAGGGAGCGAATTAATGACATCCTCTATATGTGGGACTTCCAGTGCCCAGCTTTTATGGTTTTCGCACAGTAGGTGCGGAACCATCTCCCTAGCTCACGCATTACGCGTTCAACGGGGTTGCTCTGGGGATGGTAATATGCAGTTTTGACTACTTGTATGCTTAATGTGAGTAGTTTATCAGCCCACTTTTGGCTAGAAAACTGAGGTCCATTGTCCGTTAATACAGCCTCCGGTTGACCAATCTGTGGGATGTATTGCATAGCAATTTTAGCAAAAATAATGTCAGTGGTGGCTCTCTTGATTGGGTATAATTTTAAGAACTTTGAGAACACGTCCATAATGACACAAATGTGTATCACGCCACCCCTTGATCTGGGTAAAGGCCCAAATAAATCTAATGCTATTAGTTGTAGCGGTTGAGTGGGAATGATTGGTTGCATCTCCCCTGCTCTTCGAATGTTGTCTACTTTATTCAGTTGACATACTTTACACAATGCTAAGATTTTGCTTATTCGTTTGTACATGTGGGGAAGTAAACATACTGGCTTAAGATTTTGTAACTCTTTTGTGGTCCACTATGTCCATGGCTGAAATGTTGATAATGCACCAAAGGGTCTACAAGATGGTCAGGAATGCACAACTTCCAGTCATCACTGGAGGGGTTTGTGCGTTGAAAAAGCACCCCATCTTTAAGGCAATAGAATGTGTGTAATTTATGAGAGGTCTCCACCTGGCGCAAGTGGTCAAGAACTGTCATTAAAATGGGATCTGTGTGTTGTTCCCTCTCCATATGTTGAAGCGCATCTCGAATGTCTGCTTCATAGGGTACCCCCCTTAGGTATAGGATTCTTGGTTCTATTCTACCAATATCTTTGTCTGGAAGATCATCCAAGCCTTCAGGTAACCTAGAGAGAGCATCTGCTACATAGTTTTCCTCACCAGGTATATATCTGACCTCATACGTAAATTCTTGTAATAGTAGAGTCCATCTGGTGAGTCTACCATGGAGGAGTTTGCATTTGTGCAAGAAAGACAGAGCTTTGTGGTCTGTGTAAATAATTACTTGTCTGCCTAGTAAGAGGTAGCGGAACCTTTGGAATGTCCAGACGACTGCAAGTGCCTCTTTCTGCGTTATAGAGTAGTTCCTTTCAGCATTATTGAGGAGTTTACTCGCAAAGGCAATGGTATGCTTTTGTGGACCCTGTTCCGTCATAACTTCCTGGAAAATTTCCACACCTAACCCGTAATCCGAACAATCCGTGTTCATACAAATGGGTAAACTCCAATCAGGAGAATGGAGGACAATGTTCTGTAGTAACGCCTGTTTCGTTTTTATAAAATCTTCTTCGCACTGAGGGGTCCATTTCCAAACAGAATTTTGTTTTCTCAACTGTTGGAAGTTCTGGCTATTAAGGATTTGGTTGGGAATAAACTTACGATAATACCCACAAAGGCCTAGGAAACTTTTTAATTGTTTTTTGTCTTTTGGTCTAGGGAAATTCTTAATAGCGGCCAACTTATCCGGTGAAGCCGTAATACCCTGCGGAGTGATTACATGGCCTAGGAATTCAATCTTGGAAGTTAGAAAAATACACTTTTTTAGTTTCACTGTCATGCCTCCTTTTCGTAAAGCAAATAAAACTTCTTTTAATGTATCCCAATGCTCCTGAATGGTTTCAGAGGCAATGAGTATGTCATCGACGTATACGTGAACTTTTTGAAGTAATTCTGGTCCTAGTACCAAGTCAAGAGCACGAATGAAGTTTGCTACGGCATTGTTTAATCCATATGGGAGAACTCGAAATTGGAAACTACGACCTTGATATAAAAAAGCAGTAAATTGTCTCGAGTCTGGCGAAATAGGTACTTGCCAGTACGAACAACTAAGATCTAATGAGGTCAAGAATTGTTTCCCATGGAAGCTATGCAGGATTTCGTCGATTGGTAAAGGGTGATCTCTCTCAGTTTGTAAATATCTGTTGAGTGTGCGAGCATCTAGGACTAAGCGTACAGTTTGGTCTGATTTAATAACTACAACTAGTGGATTGTTAAAGGGACTATTAGATCTTTCAATGATCCCCCATTTCAACATGCGATTTATTTCTTCCTCTACCATTTTGCGTTTGGCAATCGGTATGGGATAGGGCTTTACAAAGAAGGGCTGGTCGCAAGACACCTTAAAGTGACAATGATAATTTTGAATTAGCCCAGGTTGGTCATTAAATACATCCTTAAACTCTTCAATTAGGTGTGTCAGTCTCCCTTTATGCTGCGTTTCAACATCTTGAAGAACTTTTGTCAACACATCCTCTCCTCCCTGTATTTTTAACTTGGCCACCCAAAAATGAACTAATTTTTTATAAAAATAAGGTTCTTGGCCCATATTTATAGCCACATTCTTAAAGAGTATTTTAACTGAAGGAACTCTACTACTTTTCCATCCCTGCTTGAGTTGAATGGATAAACGCCTCTCCTCTAGAGTAAAAGTTAAGCTGTTGTTGGCACAATCCAAAACTGCTTTAGTTAAGTACAGCCAATCGATGCCAAAGATGCACTGTGGTTGCAGACTAGGAATAACATACATATGTAATTCAAAACCAATATCCTGAATTGTCCCTTCTAATAGAGCCTGAATTTTGATAGTCTTGCTTTTGCGCCCAGTTGCTGTAATTGCAGACATGTGAGGCACGTCGAAATAAGGCAAAGGTGCTATGGAAGTTAATGTATTATACAAATCTTCTGAAATGCAAGACAATTCAGCTCCTGTGTCTATTAAGGCATCTATTTGGACACCCCTAACACAAATCGGGATCATAGGGACCTGAACCAAATGTTCAGTTTTGATTTCGTCTTCTTCCCACAAATCTTCCCCGGGTTATTGTGAAAAAAGAGTGTTTAAATTGGGATTATGTTTTGGTCCTAAAATAACTCTAGCCTCTGTACGGACCCAGACATCGGCGGTACTTAATTTTTTGACTGCAAGGTTTCTGTATCAGACCCTGTTATGTCATTGTCAACTACTGGACATGGTTGTTCAGAATGAGTGAACTGTTGGCTACTAGGTGTACTATGATTATTGCCTCTACCACCTCTTCCTCGGCCTTTACTTAATCCTCTAATATGGGTTCCTCCTCTACCAGGATTGTTACCAGTGTTATTTTTACTACCCTGACCATAAAAAGGTTTTTCATCAACTGGGTTTGTTTGGTTGTTGGGGGTATTTGTTTGGCCCATCATTTGTTGTCCCACTTGGGCAGTTGTTCCCTGAAAATCGCTGGTTTTGAAAGTGGTTATTATTCTTGTTATGATAGGGTTTCCTATATGAGGAGGAATGTGCCCTACGATTTGCTGACTGCATGTCTAAATCGGTCAATGTCTGCTCTGCTGCTTCTATTGAATTAATACGCAATAGTGCGAAGGGTTGTTGGATATCTTGAGGTAGCCTCCATAGGATATGCCTCACTAAATCCTCTTCAGGAATAGGTACTGTTAGATGACAAGCTTTTGCAACTTCATGCAGAAAAAACTCTGCCATAGTCATATTACCTTGTGAGTTATAAAGAGGGCCATTACAAATGCTCCTTTTAATGTTATACTGTATGTTAGCAGACCAAAACCTCTCCAGGAAACATTTTTTAAACTGTTCAAAATTATTACATTTATCCTTGTGAAGCACTCCCCAAGTTCGACTAGTTCCCTGCAAATGCTGAAACACTAGGTCTACTTTTTCCTTCTCTGGTAATAAATCAAAAATTCTGTAAGCCTCAAAGCTCTGTATGAAAGTAACAGGGTGTACAGAACCAAATTCAGTGAAATGTTTTACTTCAATTTTATTTTGTCCTAACAAGGAAAGATCTGGTATTCTAATGTCAGCTGTAGAAACCCCCTGCTTAACCAATTGTTCTACCTTCTGTTGACACCCTGAATGTCAGCTTGTACTTTCCCAACCTGTGAATCTAGTTGAAGAACTTGCTGTGATGTCTGCTGTTGGGTTTGGTTCATTGATTGTATCTGGCTATTTAAAGATGTACATTGTTGTTTATTGGAGGAAATGTCTTGAACCAAAGACTTAATAGTTTGATCTGTGTTAGCAGCTGACTGTTCAAGATTGGCAACTTGTTGGGCACAGGTGTCAGTAGTTGTTCTAAGTTCCAGGACCTGTGTGTGCACCTGCGTTATATTATCATTAACTGTGGTCATATTCTTATTCAAAGCTTGTATAGAAATATTGGTATGGCTTTCAAGTTGATCAATATTAGTGGAAAGTTCTGTAATCTTAGAGTTTACATGCGTCGTTGTAGAGTCAAGTCTCTGAATGACATCAACACTAAAAGCAGAAAATTTCTTTTGCAAGTCATCAGATGTAGTATCACAAGACTGTTTAAATGATTGTAACTTAACATCCAACTGGGAAATTTTGTCAGTAAGTTTTGTTTCTAAGGCTGTGGAGGTTTCCTGGATGTCAGTTTTCAATTGTGAAGAGAGTTTTTGGGAAGCATCTGTAACAGACTGGAGTATTTCAATTTTCCAGTTCTTCGTAGAGTTATGTAGAGTTGTGGCAAACTCAGTCCTAAGTTCCTCTGACCTTGTCTCCCATGTTCTGTATATCTTGTTTTCATTTTCTTTAAGAGAAGATTGGATGGCATTGGACTGTGCTTCTAATTGAATTGGTATTGTTTGCTGGATTTGTGTGATTGCTTGTGCCTGTTGTTCCATCTTTTCATAAATAGCATTGAAAGTTTCCCTATTGGTCTGTTGCTGTTCTTGCAATGTCTGTTGCTGTTTTCCCAATTTAGTATTTAAATTATCAAGTTTGTTACTAAGTTTAGTATTCTGATCATCAAGTATAGTATTCTGATCATCAAGTTTAGCTTCCTGGGATGCAAACTTGTTGAGGAGGAGATTTATTAGGGCATTAGTATCTGCAGAAGCAGCAGTGGAAGATGTGTTTGTAGACTGTGCTACTTGTGTGGTGACTGAATGTACCAAGAAATCCTCATCACTGTGTGATAACACTAAGCCCCTAACCTCACCATCATCATCAGAAGAAGTATCAGAATTTCCTTTTTCAGTAATTGAAACATTTGTAGCAGTTGTGTTGTCCAGTAATGCAGGCATAGAGGGATGTCCCCACTGGTAGTGGCAACATCTGTAGCTGAAGGCATTGTGTTCATCTGTGAGGTTAGCTGATTGAGATTCTCTTAGTAATTCTGCATTTTGTCTAGTAAGTGGCGCGAGTGCAACTAGATCTCCAGAAAATTGTTGTTCGGTAGTTTCAGATGAATGATCAATCAGAAGTGTAGCATTATTAATTTCAGTTTCTCCGACCAGGTGAATGAGTGCCTTGGCCAGTTGACTGGTCAGGTTGAGCTTGTACAATCCCCTCAGTTGATTTCATAATTGACAAAAGATGAAAGGCCCCAAAAAGTGATTAATTCCAACAAAACAGACAATGCCGGCAAATGTATTCAAAAAGTGAAATGTTAACATCTACCGAATATCGCATGTACAAGAAAACAAAATTTATTGCTATAGAGGTTAGGTTGGTATTACTGAATCAGCAGTCAGGTGTTTAGCACTCATGTTGGTGGATAAAGCTTCATACAATATAATCGCGAAGTTTTAAGTTTACAGATAATTCAATAATCACACCGAGAACAAAACTCAAATCGTACAAAGAAAAATCTTAAAATTACACAGGAAAATAAGTTATTTGGATTTCACACGCAAATATCTTGAGAGACATAAAAACGTAGAAAAATAAACAACTTAAAACTAGCACACGAATGTAATCGCAGAGTTGTGTGAGATATCTTCAGAGCTGAGCAAAGAACAATCATAAACAAAACATTCTGTTCCAAATTCAAACAGAAGTTGGTGCCGTATAAGATCGGGCTGAATTATAAATCGCATATACGACATAAAAACATTTAATTACTCACCGAAGTGGATTTAAAAATTAACTGCTGTGTTTGCAGTTTTCGTGAAGGGCGATTTATTCGCTAAAATGCAACTATTAATGGAAGGAATATTGAATGTGCTTCGCTCATTGGGTGTTTAGGAAAGACGCGTAGCAACGAAAGTAAAGAGTGCTTTCGGCAAGGCCCAAAAATCGTAGTAAATGGGTTGAAAGCGGCCCTGTTGCGTGCTAAAAAGCAATGTTACATTTGTTTGTTTGTTTCTGACACACTGTTGTGTGTGGATTTCAAACAGCGACACTAGCAATGTGGAGAACACAAAAACCTGGTGCATTTGCTGCGTTACTTATCTCAATTTGCTGTGTGGTGTAGGACAGCGACTGCAAATCAGCTGCGAGCGTGAAGGTAGATGTGGCTGCAGTGCAAGTGACGCCAGCTGATCCCGGCGGGTAACCTGGTGGCGGTTGTCGGGCGATATTCTCCTTGGGCAGCCTGTAGACTGGAAGCAGCTAGCTGGAGCCGCGAAGTTTGTCGGCCGTGCGAAGTTGGACCCTTCTTGGAGTGGAGCGAAGTGGAGTGTCTTGGAGCTGCATCGCCAGCCGTCGTGTTGTAGTGGGTGAAGTGATGTGCTTACGTGCGGTAGTGTTTCCTCTTCAGAATGAAAGGCGAATCTTCGATGGTCGCAATGTCAAAGACGTGCTGTTTGCTGGGGTGTGCATACAGTAGTACTTTGAGCTATAACCGTGGTCGTGGTACCGAGTGGTTCTGTTCCTTGGTCGCCAATCGCTTGTTTAAATAATAAAATAGGATACCACAAGAGATAAAGGTATGTTCATAATTAAAACTCAGTAGACTTTCTGATAAATTAAAATTGATATATTGTGCAAAAGTTCTTTTACAATCTCGGTACCAGCGTAATAAAAAGGCATCAGACTTCTTTCCAAAAATAAAATGATTGCAGGTTAAAACATTTACACACAACGTAAGCAGCTTCCGATGAACCCCATATTGATTAAAAGTTTATAAACATTGAAAGCGCGACATCACTTCAACCCGGTGTTGATGTTAGTTATTTGTGGAGGAATACTCTACATTGCGATACGGCCCCGATCACTTCGTTCCAGCCCGGCACATGGCGCGACTTACACCCCCGCGTTCTCTCCTCGCTAACAAATCTGCTGAAAAGCTGAAGCAAGACTGAAGAACGCCTCTGGCAGGCCACCCTCTTAAATAGGCTGGGCATTTTTTGTGACACCAAGCAGTGGGATTTCCCACCCTCTCTGTCTAATCCTGGCTGCTGTCTCTCTCACACTGGCGTTGGGTTACAAAGGCTTGCCCCCTAAGTTTTTCCGATTTTCATGAAATTTGTAGTAACGTAGAGTTAATCATTCTAATCATTTTCTATCCTTATAAAATTTTTCGTATCTGCTCTCCTATTTTTGTTATTAATTTCCAAAGTTTAATAAACCTATTTTCTAGATTTAGTGTCCCAACTATTTGTTCTAGCGTGTTAATTCTAATCTTCAGGAATTCTACATATTTTGACGATTAATTTGGTGTATCTCACTACCTTCTAAAAACCTTTCATTAAAAAGATATCGGCTCCCAAAGTTTTCACCCCTTCTAGCGGCCATTATGGAATGCAGAATAATTACTTTGAAATTAAATATCTTATATTGAGAGTGCGTTGTTTTGATAAAACTTTCTGCCAAACTTACTTAAAAAAATTGCTCTTTCATAAAAATAGGGTGCCTCCCAGATATTTTGTTTAGTTTTCCTTGACATTTATTTCTGCCCACTCCCGACTGTATATTTGGCTACGATGCGTTAACAGCTTTCACTTTGTAATTACTTTTAAAATACTTCCATTCAACTCAACGATCTCAGACTGCTATTATCATCTTTCCTCAAGAAGACCTTTAATCTGACATAATTTTCTTTTTACTACTTATTTTATTCTTGACTTACTATTTTTTCCTTTATTGAAAAAGTACCTTAAAACTCGTCATATTTCCTCTAAATTTCGTTTGAGACCATGTTTCCTACTCCTAAACTAAGACTCGATACTTTCATCCCAGTATCTTAATTCATTTACTATCATTCTTTCATACCCCTATGCAACTCTGATCTAACTATATTTCGAAATGTGTCTTAAATATTTGAAACCACTAGAAAATTACTTTGAAAATGTTCTGCTGTTCATTTGCTATATTCTTGCAGCCTTTTAACTGAATTTTGTAATATATTGACAAAATTGAGGATATATCACAACAGGTTCGACGGTAGAATGATATAGTGATAGGTTTCCTGTCATATTATGCCAACTCAGTGTTGTTTGGTACCAATCCTTCGTTACCAACAACTTTCTATATTTAATTCTGGCAAAAAAATTCTTAATCAACGCGTACGAAGTCGCGGGTACGAGCTAGTTATGAATAAATTTGAAGTTGTGATGGTATCAAATCTATGAAATATTAAGGAAAATTTTATACTAAGTTTATTGGCAATGGGAATTGAGTTTAAAAAGCGTATATATACTGTAGGCGGGAATATGGGCGCCAGTTGCGTCAACAACGATATGAGATTGGACCCTTGACCAGACAGACAGCTCATACAGGATTCCAGATAGCACACTGATGCTATCGATTACAACCAGTGTAGCGTGTCTGGTAAATACGTGCAATTCAGCCTCAACGCATACAGTAGTCACAGCCGTTGTCCCCGCATCTTCTTCTTACATGAGTGGCATACCCGTATTAGAGTGTAGACGGTTACCATGGGAGGATGATGGCAACGTCCCGCGGGAGATGAACTCGAGTGGTTTAACGTTTCCATCACCATTGCGTCAGTATTCGTGTTACTGAAAGCGCGTGTGACTGTGATGATGTGTCTGTTCTGTGTAATGTTTGTTTTGTGGATGCGAGATGAAATACCATAAGTGAAAAGGTGAAACCAGGAGCCGGTCATTCAGCTCTTACTAAATACACCGGAACGACCACCAAGCTTATCGTCCCCATCTGACGCATGAATCACCATCAACATTTTCGTTTTCTCTCATTCCATACGCACTACGGGACTGTGGTGCACAACATGGTGATTAAGATTTGCCCAACACCACCTCTCCTACCGTACAGGATAAGTGCTGATGGTGAAAATTTCCTACGCCATCAGCACTCGAACCAACTAACAGGGCCGGACGCAGTTTTTAGATCAAACCTGGTCTCCGATAGGCGCGTTCAGGTACCTCTGCAAAAGTCTTATCTCACGCCGACTTTGAAATTCGTGAATTATATTAATGTCCCGGCAACCT
>JARYHS010009133.1:0-17000 GCA_031002005.1 Vandiemenella viatica | reverse complement strand
TACTGGATGCTTCACCTTGAGAACACGGAATTTACCCATAAGCGGAAAAACAGGGGCCACAAATAAGAAGAATGGGGTTAATACTCGTTATGAATCACATTCTCTGAATCTATCTGCTCACCGTGTGCTTGTTTCAAAATGTTGTTGTTTTAAACTTGTATCCAGATATCTGTATTTGTTATGTTTAAACAATGCAGATGATGTGGAAATATCCCGTGATTACAAGGCATTCTGACAATTTTGGTGATAATACCTCTAGACTCTGGCGAGATGGAAAACCTAGGATGGGTGGGAATCAGGGAGAAAAATGAATAGTGGCTACTTTACTTTTTTGTGTCGTGAATGCGTCTCCTCGGTTGGTACTGGGTGGCAGCCCAGAATTACAAGCGGCATGAAAAGTGTCCAGTTTAAAACAACTAGTAACCAAATATTGCGCAACGGAGGACAACTGAGTTATGGTGGCATCTCACAGCCCATTGTTTGTAGGCCGTGCCATGAAGCCGAATTATACGGATCAGGACGCGCCCAGCCTAGCCCTCGCCACCTCGCATACACCTCCACACCACATTGCCTAGTGTCATTTCAGCTACCCGGGCGTTTGATGTTTACCGACTGGGCAGCGGGGTGGGGCTCGCCATCCCTGCCAGCAGAGGCGGCTCCCTTCCAACGGCCCGCTGTTGATAACTGGACTGGCGCAGTCGGCAAATGCATGGACCATGGGAAGCCACCTTTAGACGGCGTTCGATAAAGAAACTTGGAAGGAGCAACAAGTATATGAGCCAACATTTCTTTGGCCCTCTGCACGACGCAAGAAATGAACATGACTGGGCACGGAACACAACGGAAAAGAAGTGCATGCCAGTTGTTCTTAGAGAACATTTCCTGCTTATTTTTCGTGTTACTTGAGCCAAAATAATATTATTTTGTATGAAATATTCTACTACGGACAATTTAATACCATCTCCAAATGAATAAAAGTAACTTTCGAAAAATTGTGACACTTTGTAAGAAAAAATGTCACGGTACATGGTGAGAAAGTGGAAGTAGAAACAGCATAAAACAGGTATATTTCGTATTATATTTACTTCCAAAATGTTCTCTCTGTTTTCCTCAATATTCCTCAGATATACTGTATAGTAAAAAGGCGTCACATTATTGTTAACCAGGTTAATGTTGTGTCAGAAGAGGCGCTAATAGCGTCAGGTGATTTAAAACGCTTCTCGGAGTCTCAACCCGACCATTTCTAGAAGCCGTTCAGTGCTCTAAAATTGGCAGCCCTGGCGAAGCGAGCGCTGTCCGGCTCTGCTCTCGGGCCGAGTGTAAACATTCGTCCGACCGGTAAACAGTCAGTTATTTCAGGAGGCGTTAGAGTGTCTTGGAACTTGCCATAAATCAGATGAGTAAATATTTGATAGCCTCTGGCTTCCTGGCTGGCGTTATCTCAACTCTGGATCCCTTCCCTCACCCGACTTGGGAGAAAATATTTGGCAGTTTATTTTGTGGCGTCTTCTGGTCCTGTAGTGACAAAAATTGGGGGGTATTTTCGACTGAACATACAAGAGACGCTAATTAAAAGGGATAAATATTTTAAGTAGTCGGCCCTGGCAGTGTAGTGGCTAGCGCGCTGGCTTCGCATTGCAAGGGCCGCCGGTTCGAGTCCGGCCTCGGGTATGGGTGGTTTTAATTAAGTGTTGTGTTCCTCTTGTGCTGTCCTCACTGTAGTGTCCACAATATCATGATTAGAGCCTGATACAATACTCTGTACAAAAACAAATTGGAGCCGGCTAAATGGTAAGACATAATTCGCATACTTCGCTTGGATATTATTTCACCAAACAAACAAACTAAACCAAAATACATTAAAATTATTTTAAAAATTCTAGTAGACGACACTAAAGCAAGACAACACAATATTTTCTGCTCACCAGTGCAGTTTGTAGTACGTGAGAAACCATCTACAAAAAGTGTTTTTTTTTTATATAAGACACATTTAAGAGTATGTACAATTATTAAAAACGGAAGTGAATTAAAAAAGAAATACTACGAGAAAATGAAGTGAAAATAAATTTTCACTTGCTGTTATACGATACATTACTAATTTTTCATAAATTTTTAAATAAATTCCCGTCATGAAAATCCACGATGCACAATAAATAGAAAAACCTATCGAAAGTCTCAACGTCCAAACTGATATTGCATGTTACTTCCTGAAATGTGGTGAACACCGTTAAAAAACAATTTAAAACATAAGACTTTCCTTCGTCTTAATTTTTCTGAATAATCCTGTTGGACAAAACAATTTAAAATTTAGTGAAAGCTGTTGTGTGTTTAAATTAAACAAATTAGTACTGAATTTTGTAAATAACATTTGGCGGTCAGGTTGATCTGTTATTGAATATCTGCCTACTTGTGGAGAAGTTCAAATTCCGGTCGCGACCAAAGTTTTAGGGTCCCTATACTTCCCTACTTTCCTTTAGTTTTATGTTTGTTAAGTGTTCCGTTAACGTTGGTTGATTCGGATTTCACGTTCAATTGCAGATCTTGTTTTGTGATTGTGAAGTACTCCATGAAAGCTTCATGTTTGTATATACTTTGCGGAGTAAAGGATCTGTCTGTTTTAATGCTCACACACTGACTTCGTGTTGGACACTAAGTTTAATTAAAACATTGCTCAAAGCATCAGATTGGTGGAAGGATGTTAAAATAGTTTTCAAAAAATAATTTAAACCAGCATTTTCTCACTGCTTATCCCTCTTTATCCTTGGTGTTTGTCTTCTAGAAGGAAACAAACGTTTGTAATGCAGTGTCTTTGTAACCTTCACTGTAGATTAAATTACACAATTTGGTTATGCTTATTGGACTGATAATATTTGATTTATTAATGTTTCCCTATTTTTTGACATGCTGTATTTGAAAAAAAAAATGAAGAAATAAATAAACAAAGATATGTAGTCAAAAAACAATATTAACAGAGTCTAAAGGGTGGAGTGTTTATATGTATTGTAGCGTGATCTTTGGTGAGTATCTGGTAAAGGATTGCTTATCTCAGATGCATAGTGATCTAAGGCACTAATCTGTTCCCGGTACGAAAGAATTGTCATTGCTTGTTCCGTACCACGGTCTCGCGGAATATTAAAATTTATCGTGGATTTTAAACTAGAATATAATCTTTCAATCTGTCAAAACCCCATCCAATTTTTTTTCGCGATACCTCTATAAAAGAACAGACAGATGTAGCCCAATTACAGATTTATACCGAGGATGGCGGTGTAACGGTTAGCGTTCTCGCCTCGCATTCGGGAGGACGGCGGTTCGAATCCCCATCCGGGCATCCAGATTTGGGTTTTCCATGGTTTCCCAAATCACTCCAGGCAAATGCCGGGATGCTTCCTTAAAAAAGGCCATGGCCGAATTCCTTCCAATTCCTTGCCCCCATCCTTGCCCCCTATCCTTTCCCGTCTCTAAAGACCTCGCTGTTGAGAGACGTAAAGCAGTTTAAAAAAAAAAAAAGATTTATAACAATATAAATAGATTAATAAAAGTAGGCCTAATTGGATTCATGAGTCAGGGAAGTAAATGACAGGTTTTACGCAAATACACGGTTAGCAACGAGTAAATTGATTGTTTTAACCTTGTACTAAACCGGAATTATGTGTGACACTAACATGAAATTTGGCACTACTGAGGCAATTGATAGCGCTGCGAAGTAAACAAAATAGCGAAATGCCTGCTAATGCTACAGCGAATAGTATTGTGTATTTCAACTCTCTCGAACGAATTACGAAACTACTGTCAAACGACATTTTAAAAAAACGTTTAGGAAAATCACCACCTAGCAGACAGTGAATTTTCGATCTGAAACCACAGGATGTAAAGGTACGACCACAGGTATCAAAACTAACGGACTGTGGATATGCTGCTTACAAAAGAAGCCCTCGAAAATGAACAATGAGAGCGAGTTTCAGGGAAGCTATTGAAAATGTGTTATAAATCATCCGTACCGTAATAACGCTCTTCCTTCCCGTTTATTAAACTATTAATTAATTATTTATCGATAGAGGAATATGAATTGAAAGATTTGAAATAAAAGTGATTTCACTTGAATATGCAAAACGTCCATAAATAAACAAAAGAATTTTTACAAATATCTTATCTTTCAAAACGTGCAAAATAAACTTGATCAAAACCTGGGCCTCTCCTCCTCCAAACTTGGATTTATTTATTTCTCACATACCGTTTAAAATAAAAGAACGTGAAATTAAATCTTATGTTACGATTAAATTACAATAAAGCTAACATTACATTTCCGATTCGTTCGGTGCTACAAAATTAGTTGCACATACAAATATACGGAATCATTACATCATTAAACCAGCTACCATTATAATCAATAATGCACATAATATATCGAGATTCCTGGTCAGACAACTTAAAGATCCCACGGGTGCTTTAAGATTACGTCATAGCTAGATGAAGTCACTTAACGGGGATAGCTCGTTTGAACAATGTTTACGATGTAGTTTACCGTTAACTCCTTCACAGCTGACGGTTCGGTGTTGGATCAGGTAGACAGTGCCATTTATCGTTACCTCTTGCATTCAATTGCGTCTCAGAACGGCCGAGTCCCCTCGTTTGCCACCATAGTGCTACATAGCAGCACTATGTCACGTAAAAGCGTCTATTAGCTATATGCGCAAGTTGCAGACAGATCATGAAACACTTTGCCATCTCATCGGAAATATATCTTGCGAATCAGGTTAATTAATAATTGCTGATCTGGATGAGACCAAAATTCTACCTCTCTCTCTCTACTTGTGAACGACTTTGCTGTTATTAAGATGCTAGGTAACAGCAGAATATCTCTAGCTAACTAAAAGTGAACAATGCTGTATTCATTACAGACTAGACACTAGAGTCAAGTGAGTTTAATATGGCTGGATGCTCATCTCCCTACCTTTTCTCCCCGAGAATCGACTCCAAAAACAAATAGCTTAATGCGTTAACTGTCCCATTTCTTAATGTTTGCTAATTGCTGGGAAAATCTAGATGGTTGCACGGGGATTTGAACCCGTGTACTCCCGAATGTCAGGTTCCAGCGTTATCGCTTACCCAGCAGGCTCGGACCGTGGTTTGCTTGCGACTTTGATCTGTATGTCCGTGAAGAAAAATAAAGGCACCATGTCTCAAGCACTCAGCAGTATACAACGATCATTTGGGTCATGGACAAGGTTTCCACTTATACACACAGTCACACACTCCAAAACAAAAAAAAACAAAAAAAACAAAAAAACCAAAAAAAACAAAAAAAACAAAAAAAAAAAAAAAAAAACTATGAATATCATACGCGCAACACGTCATACTTATAGTTACAGATTTACTAAATAATAATGTTAAACGTGGAATCCGAACCACAGAACCGTTCTGGCGTACTTCACATTAAACAGTATCCTGTGCCAGAGGTGAAGGTCGGGTTGCAGGTCTATAAAAACCCCAACCGAGACAGGGATTAGAACCGGGAATCTTTTGTTCCCCAGTCAGAAACCTTTATCACTGAGGCACCAGTCCGCTACAAATTTAGTCTTAACATTAGCATGTCAGTGACGCGAACTCATGAGATTTAAACCATCCAAAATTCGTTCCTAAAGAAGTTTTCAATTGAAAAACTAAAAATCTAACTTAGTCTATGAAGTGAACTACACTTAATGGTTCCTTGAGGTTTATTACTATGTACACAAAACACTGGTAAACAATAACAAATGTGGTACAGTTAGCGGATGACCGTCGAGAAATTTAGCCTGGTCCTGATCCGGGGTAGAGAGAGACGGCTTCTACTTCTCGCGAACTTCCGGTGGTCTTCTGTAGTTGAAGCTGGTTCCGCGGTCAGGCCGGAACTGGCGGTGGAGCGGCCGGCTACGCTTATATAGGCGGCCTGGCGCAGGAATTCCGTTGTGTGGTAGTACGGCGACCTCTGTAAGAAATAGTCCCACTTAGCTTCTAGATGATTCTATTTGTTTTCCTGGTTTGTTTTGATGTCTCTGCGCCTGTTTGGAGTCGTATATGTATCCCGGCGTGCAGGCGCGTTGTGTGTGAGGTCTGCCTGGCAGGGGCCTTTACTGGCAGACTGAACATACCTCCCTCCCGGGGGGGGGAGGGGGGGAAGCGATGTCTGCGACGTCTGCGAGGTCGTCTGCCGCGGCGCCCTGGAGCAGACTATGAAGGCTACCTCCAGGGGAGTACGGAGCTGTTCCCCTGGCGATGCGAGCCGACCTGCGTCGTGGTGCAGGTTGTGGTGGAGGTACTTGTGGAGCTAACGGCATCGGTTCGTCGGCGTCGATGGCCGGGGGCTGTACGGGGGGCGCTGAAGATGGTCCCCGCAGGTGGTCGAGAGGCTGCGGCTGAAGGGTGTCGGAGCGACCGACAGGTTGTGGCGTCGTTGGTGGCGCTGTAACTGTCCCTGAGCAACGGTTAGACGGCAGGAGTGGTGGAGGTGGCAGGGAAGGAGAGGAAGAAGTGGATGGCCGTGCCGTGGTGGAAGAGGACGGTGCCGTGGGGTAGCGGGGACGTAGTTGGTTTCGATGGCGTCGCACTATCCGGCCATCCAGGCTGACGTCGAACAGTTGGCGGCCCCGGGGCCGCTGGATGACCCCCGGAAGCCAACCGGCCCGGGAGCCAAACCCGCGGGCCCAGACTAGGGAGCCCGGGGTGAAACGGAATGGGCCCGAAGGTACCTGTACTTTGGGCGGGGGTAAGAGGAGATGGAGGAGAGTGCGAGGTTGGCGGCCATGTAGCAATTCCGCCGGGCTTTTGGCCCCCACTGGAGTGGTTCGATAGGAACTGAGGAAGAGTGTCAATGCCTCTTCGAGTTTGTGACTTGTGGTGTATTTGGTCATTTGGGTTTTGAATGTTCTGACTAGCCGTTCCGCCTCCCCGTTAGATTGGGGGTGGAAGGGCGGGGTGAGGAGGTGTTGGATATTGTTGGCGGTACAGAAGGATAGGAATTCCCGACTTCGAAATTGCGGTCCGTTATCTGTGACGATAGCGTATGGTAATCCTTCGATGGAAAAGATCTTCGTGAGGGCTGAAATGGTGACCTCTGTGGTGATTGTGGAGCAACGGACGACATATGGGAAGTGGGAAAAGGCATCCGTCACTAGGAGCCACTGGTGGCCTAGGAATGGGCCAGCGAAGTCGAGGTGAATGCGTTCCCAGGGTCCGGACGGTGCCGGCCAGGAAAGGAACTTTTGAGGGGGGCGGGGCAGTTGTTGGGCACAGATGGTACAGCGCCGCACCATCTCCGTGACATCCGTGGTAAGGCCGATCCAGAATACATGGCGTCTGGCAAGGGATTTGGTGCGGGCAATTCCCCAGTGTCCTTGGTGGAGAGTTTGGAGGATTGTCGGTTGTAGGGATCTCGGAACGACGACCCTCGGGGTGGAATTTGGTTCTGTGCGGAGGAGCACTCCCTCTACTACTGAGAGCTGGTGGCGGATGGAGTAGTAGAACTTGAGGTCTTGATGATGGCGTGGAGGGGAACGTGTTTGCCACCCGTGTTGGATGTGGTGTCGGATGACACGGAGGAGGGGGTCCTCCCCTGTGGCTGCCGCGACTTTTGAGGCCGTGACTGGAAATGTCTTCAGTGCTTCTTGTATGTCATCGTCGATCTGGAACACCAGAAGTTCCGACTTGTCGAAGGCAAGGTCTGGTCCCTGCGGTAGTCTGGATAAGGCGTCTGCATTGGCATGCCTGGAGGTGGTACGGAAATGCATGGTATATCTGAACTGGGACAGGAATAGTGCCCAACGCTGGATGCGGTGGGATGTTTTGGTAGGCAGACGTGTGGACGGATCAAATAGTGATAGGAGTGGCTTGTGGTCGGTAATGAGATGAAAAGAAATCCCATATAAAAGGGAATAGAATTTGGAGCAGGCAAAAACAATAGCTAGCGCCTCTTTCTCGATTTGAGAATATTTAAGCTGAGCAGCCGATAGGGCTTTGGAGATGTAGGCTACGGGGCGTTCCGTGCCATCTGGTAATTTATGAGACAGAACTGCCCCCACACCGTAATCGGATGCATCTGTGGCAAGTATCAAGGGGAGGTTTGGAGTGTATGGCATGAGGCATGCTGCGGACTTGAGCTGCTGTTTAAGGGTGTGGAATGCGGTCTCGCAAGCTGGGGTCCAACGGAACGGGACATTCTTGCGACAGAGGTGGTACAGGGGTGCTGCCACTTGTGCTGCTGAGGGTATAAATTTTCTGTAGTATGAAATCTTGCCTAAAAAAGATTTCAACTGATGTAGATCCTGAGGCCGAGGTAAGTTGGAAATAGCGTCCACATAGGAAAATGCTGGGGAGATGCCTTCCTGAGCGATGATGTGACCCAGGTAGGAAATGGATTGTTGAAAAAATTGACACTTGGAAAGGTTGCATTTCAATCCTGCTGCACGGAGGCGGAGGAAGAGTAGGCGGAGGTTGGTCATGTGTTCGGCAGCGGAGGGTCCCGTGACGACTATGTCGTCGAGATAGTTGATGCATCCCGGAATATCCTGGAGAAGTTGTTCGAGATACCGTTGAAAAATCGCTGGAGCACTGGCCAAGCCGAACATGAGCCGGTTGAGTTGGAAGAGGCCAGAGGGAGTGTTGATGACTGTGTATTGTCGGGACTGGATATCCAAAGGGATTTGAAGGTATGCTTCTGCCAGGTCAATTTTTGTAAAGTAGGTACCTCCTGCTAGTTTACGGAAGAGGTCGTCCGGTCTCGGAAGTGGATAGTCGTCTACCAGCAGATGCGGGTTGACGGTGGTCTTAAAGTCACCACAGAGACGTAAGCGGCGTCCTGGCTTCTGAACTATGACCAACGGCGTGGCCCAGGGGCTGAACCGCACCGGCTGGAGGATCCCTTCGTCTTGGAGACGTTGAAGTTCTTCCTGAAGTGGTTGTTGAAGCGCTACGGGTACCTGGCGTGCCCGGAAGTATCGAGGCCGTACGTCCGGCCGGAGTTGGAGTGATGCTTCGAAGTCCTTTGCACAGCCGACGCCTGGTGAGAACAGGTCCTGAAACTCGGTGCAAAGGGCGTCCACTTCAGGAAAAGGAACATGCTGAGATACGAGGTGTATGTTATCCTCAATTGAAAATCCGAATAAGCGGAAAGCGTCCAGTCCAAATAAGTCTGCTGTGAGAGAACTGTTAACTACTAAAAAGGGGACTGAACGATGTACAGACTTATACATGACGTTTGCTGTGAACTGTCCCAGGAGTGCTATTTCCTGTTTGTTGTATGTCAGGAGGCGCTTGGGGGCCGGCGAGAGGGGGGGCGAGCCAATTTGCACATAAGTAGTATAATTAAGCAATGAGACTGCTGCTCCTGTGTCGACTTGTAGGCGCAGGGGCTTGCCATTGACCGTAACGTCAATAAAAAGTTTGGATGCTGTGGAAGTGTCTACCTGATTGATATCCATAGGTGCGCCGCTCAACCTGTCTTGGTAAGACCCTGGGCGGCGAGAGCCGGGATTGGCATTGGTGGTGTTGGTGCGGCAGACGGACGCCAGGTGTCCTTCCTTGCCGCAACGTGAGCATTCAGCCCAACGATCCGGACAATTTTCCCTCTCATGTGCTGAATAACAGGCGGGGCAGGAGGGTAGGCGGAGCGGGCTGCGGCGTCGGCGCTGCGGGATCCGCTGCTGCTGCCGAGACTTGGTGCCCCTGCCGGAACGGGCCGGTTCGATGTCCTTCTGAGGAAGCGGTCCCCGGTTGTGGTGTCGGGAGGAGCGCGACTGGGAGCTCTGGATGGCGGCGACGTCCTGTGTGTCCTCTACGTCGGTTCGGATTGCGGCCACATCCGCCCAGGACTCCAGGCGGCGATCTGCGGCCGTAGATATTTCGAATTTGTAGGCAAGTTCGATGACCTGCTCCAGGGATGGGTCCTCTAACTTGAGGGCGTCATGCCGGAGTGCGGCATCTGGTGCAGCCTGTATGATGTGATCACGCACCATGTCGTCGGCGTAGGATTCGTGGGAACAACGAGTTTGAAACTTACATTTTCTGCTAAGGCCTTGGAGTTCGGCCGCCCACTGGCGATACGTCTGATCGGGCTTCTTCCGGCATTGATAGAATTCGACGCGGGCCGCGACGACATGGTACCGGCGTCTGTAGTATGCATTCAGTGTCGTACAGATGGTCGTGAAGGTGAGGGTGTCGGGGTCTTGTGGCTGAAGTTTGGTGAGCAAGACATACATCTTTCGATTGGTTCCAGGAAAGGAAATATGCACGCTGGTCTTCTTCTTTGGATATGTGATGAATTGCGAAGTGTTGTTTTATGCGCTTCTCGTAGGTCTCCCATTCTTCGACGTCGTCGTTGAATGCTGGGAACGGAGGCGGGGCCGTGGGTTGGCGGAGATTCCTGACTTCCGCAATCAGTTGTCTCTGAGATTCGAAGAACTGATGTAGAAGTCCTTGGAGGAACTGTTGCCATTCCGTAGGTGCTGCTGGCGTAGCCATGATGGTCGAGAGTTCTTATCCCAACCTTGTCGCCACTGAAGTGAACTACACTTAATGGTTCCTTGAGGTTTATTACTATGTACACAAAACACTGGTAAACAATAACAAATGTGGTACAGTTAGCGGATGACCGTCGAGAAATTTAGCCTGGTCCTGATCCGGGGTAGAGAGAGACGGCTTCTACTTCTCGCGAACTTCCGGTGGTCTTCTGTAGTTGAAGCTGGTTCCGCGGTCAGGCCGGAACTGGCGGTGGAGCGGCCGGCTACGCTTATATAGGCGGCCTGGCGCAGGAATTCCGTTGTGTGGTAGTACGGCGACCTCTGTAAGAAATAGTCCCACTTAGCTTCTAGATGATTCTATTTGTTTTCCTGGTTTGTTTTGATGTCTCTGCGCCTGTTTGGAGTCGTATATGTATCCCGGCGTGCAGGCGCGTTGTGTGTGAGGTCTGCCTGGCAGGGGCCTTTACTGGCAGACTGAACACTAACTATTGCTAGATGTATTCCTTTTTGCTAACATAAAACTAAAATTAGATATGAAATGCTCAGAAAATAATAAAAAGTTTACAGTTAATAATTTTTAATGTGTACTTTGTCTGAGCATTCCAATACAGGAAAAAATGAGCCAGGATTACACGAAATTAATTAGTCTTCTCACTGCCAAAAAATAACAGGTTTAAAAGTAGCAGCAACACAATAATTTGGTCACTGAGAAGTCACATTCATCTGTTACAACTGACACATGCCCTATCTGGAATGTGGTTCACAGAGAACTTCACATAAAACTTCAATAAAGTAGACAATGAGCTTTAAAAATATATTAACATGTTTGTAATAAACTAGCAGATCTACTGAAAAATATTATACTTATGTTAACTGCCATATTACCCCATGAACACTTGTGCTACCTTTATGGTCCTCTCTCATCAGTAATTTCTAACCAGTTGGTTATGTGTGGTTAATGCTGCCTGGCCCAGGGAATTGACCAATTGCATATTGAATAAACTAATCACTGAAACTCCATGAAATCTTTCTATTACAGCTAAGTTAACTAATAATAATAATTATGATGAATATTTTACCAAAAATACTGAAAGAATTTAACATTAAAATCTATAGAGAGCAACAGGCATGTACAAGAAAGGGGAAATTTCCAATGGAACATGTGCACTATTGCAATTAAATTAAATTAAGTAATAACATTTGCACAAAATAAAAAAAAAGATGCAGCTCTGTAGTGGACACAAAGTGAATTTATGTTGAGAGATGACAAAGCTATTATCTTCTTTCAAATTTGCCTAAAACTAAATTAATGTTTTTTTTTGTTTTTTTTAAGCAGCAAAAATAATTATTGCAGATTAAAACATAGCTTCAAACTATTTTCCTGTTCATTCCTGCTGTTAGTATTATTGATAAATGGATGGTTGGGTATCTGATATAAATTGCTTATCCTTTACCTTTCTGAATGATACGAATTAGTTTCTGAAAACAGATAAATGAGAGTATACAAAAAGTCATTTATTTAAAATTTTTACATACTAACATACCATTTAAATGTTTTCAGGTCAACAACACAAACAGCTAGTCAAGAACATCAACCAATAAAGAGGCTACTTTCAACAACTTCAAGTTTCAGTGAGGATTTCAATGAAGATGATGATATATGTAAGTTACATCTTTAATTTCTTTACATCATGGTGAACAAATTATCAGATAAATAAATAAAAAAAAGAAACATATGGCTCTCAAATCTGTGATAAATATGAAGATCAGCCATTCATTGTCTTAAAACATGAAACTGATAAATCATCATTTATATGACAAATAATAAGAGCAACATTCTAGACTTGCAAATAACTTAACCATATTTTGTGTTTTTGCATCTTAATTTATGCCATGACATGGTTAATTATTATATTTCAAAATTAAATATCTCCCATTTCACCTTGATGCCACAACTACAGTGCACAGATCATTGATGATTGTGTATGGTAGTAGCATCGAGTCTCAAGTGCGTGATGGTGGTTAGATGTCAGTAGCTACGGGGATGTGCAGAGATGGTGGTTGAAAGTGGTTGACCCGGGGCACTTTCATATTTCGACCAGAGACGTGTGTGTCCCCATATTTCACTTTTAAGTTACGACTATCTAACATAGACCACTGGTGATTTTTGTGTGATAGAGGCCTCGAATCTTCCATCATGCTCTATGGTGGATAGCTATGGGAGTGTGGGAGATATAGTGGTTGAAAGTGGTCGACATAGGGCATTTTCCTATTTCTAGCAAGGATGTGTGTGTCCCTATATTTCCCCTTACAGCACATACCACAGGCATTTATATGTGATAGTAGCCTTGAGTCTTCCATCTTGCACTATGGTGATTGCATGTCGCTAGCTGTGGGGGTGTGGTAGATTTGGTGGTTGAAAGTGACAGACCACATATAAAAATAGTCTTGTATGTCCCTATATTCACAGCCAAAACTACTTAGGATAGCCTACCGGTGACTGTATGTGGTATTAATATCAAGTCTCCCAACATGCAACATGATGGTGTCATGTCAATATCTATGGGGATGTGGGAGATTTGGTTGTTGAAATTGACTGACAGAGGGCATTTTCATATTATGACCAAAGATATGTTTGTCCCGGCATTTCACTTTGCAGCTATAAATACCTTGCGCAGATCACTGATGTTTGTATGTGGTATTAGCCTTGGGTCTCCCATCGTGCACTATGGTGGTTACATGTCAGTAGCTGTCGATCAAAATTCTTTACAAACACAAATGAAGTTATGGGCATCGGCTATTATATACAAATGCTCCCTCCCATACCATATAGCCTTGCCATCCGGGGTAGTCACATGTGTTTCAGTGAACAGGCCATCCCACAGTATGCTAACAACATATCTGAAGCCCTGATTTCCCACAATTACCCACCAGATTTAGTTCAAAAACAAGTTTCACAGGCCACATCACAACCCACTCAACCTTTCAACAGCCCACAACCCTCTAAACAATAGCCCCACTTTGATCACCATATATTTCCCGGGTTTGGAATCCGTCAGCCGAGTCCTGCAATAAGGTTACAACTTCCTTCGAGCCTTCCCTGAGACAAGAAACCTCCTTCCAAAAATCCTCCCTCACCCATCCAAAACCTGCTTCAGCAGATCTCCAAACCTCAACCAACTCTTGGTCCTTAATGATGCACCCCCTCCCCCCAGCCTGCAAGACAACCCCAAGATTCGTTTCCTTGCAACAGATCCCGCTGCAAATTATGCAGTATGCACCCGCCATCAGCCACCTTTATCAAACCTATAACTGGGTAAAGCTTCCCCATCACAGGACTTTAGATTTTCAGAAAGCCTTTGACTCTGTGCCACACAACCGCCTTTTAGTGAAGCTACGAGCGTACGGTATATCGGATCAGCTTTGTGAATGGATAAAGGATTTTCTAACTGGTTGGTCGCAGTATGTCGTCATTGAAGGAGAAAGTTCTTCTAGTCTAGATGTTACATCGGGGGTACCTCAAGGAAGTGTAATAGGACCACTTCTTTTTTTAATTTTTATAAACGATCTCGGAGACAAAGTGAAAAGCCTTTTTAGATTGTTTGCTGATGATGCGGTTATTTATAGGGAAGTAAGGAATTTGGCCGATTGTTTAGAAATTCAGCGTGATCTGGATATTATTTTGGCATGGTGCGCTGAGTGGCAACTTACGCTAAATTGTAAAAAGTGCAAGACAATGAGCATAACTAACAAAAAGAATCCAATTGTTCAGAAATACGAGTTAAACAATTCAGTTATTGATATGGTCGATTCTATGAAATATTTGGGAGTAACAGTACAAAGGAACATGAAATGGGACTTACACATTAATTCGTTGGTAGGTAGAGTTAATTCTAGGCTGCGATTCATAGGTCGAATATTGAAAAATTGTAATGAACAAACAAAGGAGATAGTGCACAAATCTCTTGTGCGTCCACATTTGGACTATTGTTGTGCCATTTGGGATCCGTTTCATAAGGGGTTAATCGAAAGTATAGAGAAAGTACAGAGAAGAGCCGCTCGATTTGTGACCGCTTGCTACAGTCCTTATGAAAGCGTCACAGAACTGATTAGTAGACTAGGCTGGGAGTCTCTGGTAGATAGACGACGCAAGTTTCGAATAAACTTATTGGTAAACATGCGTACTCCCACTTTCACTCACGAGTGTAGTGAAATACTTCGTCCACCAACCTATTTGAGCCGGAATGACAGGATAGATAAGATTAGAGAAATAAGGTGCCGCAATGATTCTTATATGAATTCTTTCTTCCCTCGTACCATTAGGGATTGGAATGCACAACAAGGAGATTAGCTTTGGTGCTGAGCACCCTCTGCCACCAACAATTTTGTGAATTGCAGAGTATATATGTAGATGTAGATCCTCCCACCATATATATAAACTCACCTGCAACCATTACCCAGCCTCCTACATTGGTCTGACAACAAATTCACTAGCCATCAGAATGAATGGACACAGACAATCAGTATTCACCCAGAACCCTGACCACCCTGTATTTTATCATGCCACCACTCATGGCACCAACAATCTTAACACATGCTTTGCGGTCCATGCCATCAGAGTCCTCTCAGACAAAATCAGCATTTCGAAACTGAGAAGGTAGGATTGGCCAATCAGTACCAACTGGGCACCAGACAAGCACCAGGACTAAATTTAAGATAGCAGCAATTTTCCTCCCATCCATCCCTCTCACCTCCTGCCTTTCCCACAGAACCATCGCTCACCGAGCCTATCTTTTTGTAGTTTGAAACTTTGAATTTTGCTTAATTTTAAATTTTGAATTTTTTTTTAATAAAATTGTCTTTGAGTTTGCCTATTTCTCAGGCAATTTAGGACCATCAGCTGAGTCTACCACACTTCTGCGACAGGTCCTTATAGACAGATTTATTATCTATTTATTAGTATTTTCAAGCTTATGCATTTTTACCCCCACCCTCACTCCGCACCATGTTGTCCTCCTCCACCCCTACCCCCCCAACGAGTTACCAGCCTTGTGGGCTTACTCAGTAAGCTACCAACCACCAACATGCAACCGTCTCATTACTACTGAAGAAAAGCCATAGGCTCGAAAATTTTACTCTATGTGTGTATATGTTTTTTCTGTGTATCGACGTCGCTGGAACCCTCTTCTATGGTAAGCGGTGTTTTTTCTCCTATCCAAATGTTTAATATATATTTATATTAAAGTATTTCAGGTATTTGAAATATAGCAATGAATGTTACAGTTACAGTTCCTTATCCTACATTTGGCAATGTACTTCAACAACTGTCATTCATATATCTTTTGTTCAAAATCTAGTGATAATTTTGTGTTTTGTTAGAAGTAGCTTCTCAAACTTCAAAAACCTTCAATGTTTTTGCTATTATAAATTTAAATTAGGAACTGTACATAACTGGTAGCATAGAATTAATTGGTGATTTATATCTTTTTATTATTATTTATTCCAGTTGGTGATGTGTCTGATGAAAAAACACAGTGTCTCACATCAGATGAAGAACGTGAATATGGAAAAATTCCAAAGAAACTCTACATTGAATACCTCAGAGCTTGTGGCATTGTAATAGGTACAAGTTATCTTCTATTTACAGTTTTCTGGCAAGGTCTCAGGATTTATACTGATTACTGGCTTAGTGAGTGGAGTTCTGACAGGAATTCAACAATAGATAATTCAGAAAGCCAGGTTTGTTGAAATTTTAGCTTTAGCTCTATTTTGTTCAATAATCAAAAATAATTGTGATTGATATCAGAATTTCCATTGTAGAAAATAAACCAATAGATATCACACATTAATGAGAGTGAAAATCATGAAGACGAATTCTCTAATGACCTCTACGCAGGGGCGTAGCTACTATGGGGCTAGGTGGTGCAGTGCACTGGGGCCCTCACGCTCAGGGGGCCCCCAAGCATACCTCTAGGGGCCCTCAAGCGCAGTTTAGAGAGCCCACGAGCCTTCGGGGCCCCTAAAGAACAATTGAAGGGCCCCCATCCTCAGTTCTGGGGGCCCCTACCAGCACACAAAGCAATAAAAATGTCGCCCATCTGGCCTGAGGGCCCAGAATAAATTTTTTGCACCGGGGCCCTTGTTGACCTAGCTACGCCACTGCCTCTACGTCGATGAGGCGTAAAGCAGTAAGAATAATAATAAGAAAAGGAATTAGTGGAAGTACTTTGTATGTAAAAGATAAATCTTTCTTAAGTCCTGTAATGTGTTTTTCTATTCTTGTTTCAGAATATTACAATCATCAATTACTTCCAAATATATGCAACCCTGTCCATCATATCAATTTTACTGTCACTGTCTTCAAATGCAGTTGGACAGTATGCTGGTTCAAGAGCACGAAGAACACTTCATCAAAAAATGCTATACAATATTATGAAATGTCCACTTCGATTTTTTGAGTCTACACCTGTGGGTAGGATTGTCAATCGATTTTCAACAGACACAAAT
>JARYHS010009132.1:0-51193 GCA_031002005.1 Vandiemenella viatica | reverse complement strand
TAATGGTTCAAATAAAAATCTGCAGAAATAGCTAATGACTTATATGTACTGAATGAAGGAGTAAATATTTAAATTGATTTCTAGATCGGTAATTATAATATATGGATCACACTGTAGTTGAGATTTTCACCCCTTGCAGAAAAACTGACAGTAAAATCACAATCTCTTTTTAGGATCATGTTTCATTTCTTGACTTCGGCTATTTATCTAATCTGTTATCCGAAATTTAAAACATTAATATTAACGGAATATGAGACTCAAATGTATCAAGCATTATTAATACATTATTTACTGTAAGCACAGTCACCATGATTTTTAGCCTCTTTGACAGTTAACAAACTTTGTATCTGGTACGACATGGTTTTAAATTTTCACTGAATGCCGTCCAATATTAATGAAAACCGCTAATGTGTGATATGGATGCAGAAATCAGTTTTTTCTCAAAGAAAGGTGCCTACAATAAACATTAACAGGTAACAGTACGTATTTCTTATGTGCAAATATTCCGTAATAATATCGCACAAGGAAAGTGTTCACAAATTTTGGCTGCTGTTCAAACCACAGCTGGTAGAATTAACTGTTCTTTTTTATTAAATAACCATCACATCCCTAATTTTGTATAGTTGTAGCTTTTATCGCCTTAAGAGTTGGAACATATGTGCTATTGAGTTTTTGACAGCAGCAACATGGAATCCATTCATTATTCACACCAAAGATAGTATCTGCACTCTGTAACAACAAATTTAAGAATGATGGAAGTTTTAAAGATGCAACTATACGAATAAATTTCTGAGATGTATTTAATAAAGCATATTGGTTGCATAATAACAAAGTATGCACCTATCCACATTTTGACTTACTTTACATGAGTCGTATATATTCTGTGGTTTTAAGGTTTCTTTGATAGTTTTAGCTCGCTTGATTTTTCGGCCGTAATACACTGGTTGTACCAGAAGAAAAATTTCCATTGGCGATGCAATTTGATGATGAATTTTTACATAATTCAATGAGGCATTTCCAGACTTCGCTTAGTTCTGGAGGTATCACATAGATTGTGTGGTTAGGTCGAAATGTGGCCTGTATCAGAAGAAAAAAACCCGTGGCACCGCAATTTTACAATGTCTTCTTAAGGCGAGACATTTCGCTTAGTTCCAGCAATATCGTGTGTCAAAGGTCTTGTTAATTTGTTAAAATGGAGCCAGGAGCATTCTTATGCAACAATACAAGACATTTAGTTTTAGAGATACGTTATATCAAAGGCAATGTGATTAGGATGATGTGCGGCCTGTACAAGAAGTAACATTTCCCCCTGTGTCATGAATTTAGGAATATTTTGAATTAAGATATTTAGAAACCTAGGTTAGATATCGAAAGATTTTTGTTTTTTACTTTGATATTATATTTGGCATGAATAACATATTGGAGATGCTTGTTCGGTACTATTAATTCTGTACCGCATTGTAAAATATCTGTCGCATCAGGTCTAGAATACATTTCTTTTTACTTTTATACACACTTTTTCTAGAGAAGTATGTATTCAAAAATGGGTATTGCAAATTATAACGCTATGGCACTTCCAGTTACCCTTCTGGTCCAGGTAGCATATCAGCCTAACTGTGTAATTTTTGAGCCAAAGAATCCATTATATTGTGGAGCGAAGGTAATGATAGGACTACCAATTTCTAAATTACACCAAAGGACACGCGCACAAAGCAGCGGGCAAATGCTAGTTGTTTGAATATGGAACCCACATTTTGGGTATCAAATACAGGAATGGAGGGTATACAAAGAAGGTACGAGAGATTGGTTTGTGGACATTACTACAGAACATAATCACTAATGCATATGAGAAAGACACTTATTTCAGGCATAAGGGAATAGGAAAAATTGTTTTTGTACATAAGGGAGTCAGGAACTGGAATAAATTACCAAAGGAGCTGCTGAACAATTATCAAAAACATGGAAAGAATTTAAAATTTGTAAAGAGCAAAAGTAAGCAGGTGGTAAATGGCACCCAAAAAAACTAAGATAAAAAAAGCATGAATAGAAAAACAGGTGTATAGGGAAGCAGCATGGTTGATCACCAGTAGAAATTAGACAAATTTTGCTTTGAATTATTAGTCTTCAAAGTCTGATGGTAATACAACACCCATTTTGCTTTGTTGACTACTACTATAATGTGGTTTCATATTTACAATAGTATTAATTGTAAAAGTTTGGAAAATGAGATAGCTTTCCTACCATATCCGCTGTAATGGTTTGAGTTCCATGTGGTAAAAGAATAAATGTAGAAATTTTACCTCATTAATAATTTCCTTTTTATTTCATTTATCTTATGTCATCATACATCTGGGGATATTTACGATGGGATAAGTTCATGAAATTATTCATATTAAAAGCAGAATAAAATTAACATTTATTTAAATACACGGATCCCAACCAAATCATTTAGAAAAATGAAAATATTAACAACTGCAACAAATTCATATATCCCACAAAGGAAAACATTTAGATACAACATTTATTTAGATAGACGCCATCCCTACGCGAGACTCTGAGCACACAAACATATGAATTTAGTCTTGAAAAAATTAAAAGTCTTATTCTGTTTGGCAAAGGATAATCTAGCTCACTTTAACTGGGGTAGAAACATAAAATTCTTACTATAGCGAGTCTTCTCACTCAGTATCATTATCTGGTCTCAATGCAATGTTTGGACTGTGCAAAACGCATTACCATTTATTCTTCCAGTCTGCACCAGCAAACATGAATTGAAAATAAAAAGCACTTGGTTTAAAATGTTCCCTATATGCATTTGCAGCTTCCCCCTCTTCTCACACACACTTTATTTGGGATTGATTCTTGACATTTACCAATGTCCTTGTGCACCAAAGCAAAAATGGACCCTTTTTAAATCCTTGCACACTGGCTAAAAGCACCATCCCATCTATCTTGTTACGGTTGGTAACAGATCTGTTAGATGCTTCAGCCAGGCAGGTGCTGCCTCTGCATGTCATCAGCCATTCATTGTCCTGAACAGCACTTATCTTTGGAATATTCACTTACTGTCCCATTAAATATTTCTTATATTACATCATTAATTAGTAATTGGTACCAACTGTATATGTTAATATCATTTCTAAAATAAAAATGTGTTATTAATTCATCTGTCTCATCTTTTAAATATTGCATCAATTAAAATTCAATGGAGTGGTTTTTAGACCCTTTAGTCTTCTGCATTATCAATGGGTGAGAGTGTAAAAATTGTAGCTACTTCAACACTCCTTGCTAAATGTTGGACAGATGATACAGACCTAATTAATGTTTAATCAATACCAAGTCCATCAACAACAAATACCCCACTTTACATGCTACTGTGGTACAGCTAAACATTTGACATTAAAAACAGCACGTAGTTCGAAATAATGGAAGGAAATATAAATTATGCTGTAAATCTTTTAGGTTTATGCTCTTTACAAGAAAAAAAAAAATCTATTAAAGAATACTAAAACTGCTTTCTGAAGCAACAATTTTCCCTACATGTAATATGCTGAACTTCATTGATCCCACTTACTTCCAATTTCAAAAGTAATTTGTGGATATGGAGCTTCTATGGTGTTCACACTCTATGGAGAGATCTTCTAGTCACTCTTAAGAAATCAGTGTATCTGTTCACAAAAGTATCCACCAACATAGTCCCATTATATAAGCTTTTTAGCAGTGCCAATAAGCCCTTCTGCCCTTCAAACTTCCACGAAGCGATGTTGCTGATCTTTCAATAACAAACATTCTCATATAGGGTTACCAATGTAAAAATGCAATGAGTACAGTGTAGCAAATACGCTGATTTTGGGTCACTAGTAGATGAAAGGAGGAGGAATATTCACTGGCTTTCATTGATCTGTATTGAGACTATGAATTGGGAGCCTTAGTGAGTACATGATAGTTTAAATTTGCAGTACAGGAACATAATGTTATCAGAGAGCTGGATGTAATAGCAAACCCTGCTTCAAAATTGGGAGAGATAAAGCACTGACGGTTCCATGCTTACATTACAAGATGTGATTGTTACATGCTGAAAGTACTTTGCCTTTAGCAGTTGTAATACAGAAAGTTAAACTGATCAGTGAAGAAACACTGTTACAACTCCATGTGGAGTCCTGCCAACCAGCAATGTCCTTCTCAACCATGTTACATTAGCAGACAATCTCGTGAGTGACTCGCTCGAAGAGTCATCTAACAGCTACAGCTTTGGAAACATCTTCAGTTTTCCGTTTAAGGTAACAAAAAATTGTCTGGTATTTAGTTGCTTTTTTGCTTGAAAGTTATATTAAGATTTTCAAGTCACTCAATTCAGGGGATAGGTTGTATAATAAGTAGATCTTCACAAAAGGATATATGTTTTTAGGAATGAAATATAGGTTTTGTATGTGGCACATTTTAATTATTATGTCAGGCGATCTTCAATGTTCATGTGTTTTTATCAAGTAGTATGATAAAATAGACTGATACATATGAGTGCTCTTTCGTGATCAACTTTTCATTTAAATAAGAATTAAGTGGTGATACTAGGAAAAAGGAAACGGCTTTTAGGCAATATAAATTAAGGATAGGGAAAATGAATGACTCATCACTAAGCCAAAGTTGAATGCCGCGATGAGTGAAAAAACATACATGGTGAATGAAAACATATACAATATTTCAGTTTTACCATATTTATGTTTTAGAAAACAGGCCATGTGGTTCAGGACATGTGCACACGTCGAAGTTTACCACATGACTGACTTTTCTCTGGAAAGACAAAGATGATGTATATATACCACAGGTGGTGAAAAAAATTAACATATATAAAAAAGGATATGGAATGATGATAAAAATAAATAAATAAAAAAATTGGAAAAATTATTACTAGTTAAAAGATAAAAATTATGATACTAATAATAATGAGTGATGGGTAAAAAGGTAGAATTTTATCAGTGGTCGAGGCCAGGTGGGTGTCTGGTATCCAGAATATTTTGGTAAGCAAGTTCCCATCTCCCAAGTCCACACCCACAACTTATACCTTCAAATACCAAAACATGCCAGTTGCCACAATTCTAACAATCACAATGACTGCCTCACTGTGAGAGCAATCAGAGTTTCTTCTGAAATCACCACTGCTTCAGAACTTCGGAGATGGAAGTTAGATACCAAAATATCCTAGATACTAGACACACACCTGGCCTCAACCACCGATAAAATTCTACCTTTTGACCCAACACTCATTATTATTGGCATTATAATTTTTATCTTTTAACTAGAAATAATTTTAACAATTTTTCCCCCCAATTTTTTTATTTATTTATCATCACTTCATACTCTTTTGTATATATGTTAATTTTTTCACCACCTGCGAAATATATTTTGTCTTTCCTGAGAAAAATCAGCCATGTGATAAACTTCAACATGTGCACACTTCCCGAATCACATGGCCCGTTTTCTAAAACATGTATATGGTAAAACCAAAATATTGTATACGTTTTTGTTTGTCATAGATGTTTTTCATCCACTGTAGCCTTCAACTTTGATGAGAAATAAGAATTAAGAATAGAATTTAATTACGATATGACTTACTCATTAACTAACTAGCACTAGAGAACTTGTGCTCGTTTCCACCTAGTAATAAACAGCAAGTAACAGGGTATATTAATTTGGCTTGACTTAATGAAGAATTAAACTCATATATACTCAAAAAAGGACTACACATTTCAGTTTAGACTTAGCCGCAGTAGTTTGTTGAGGTTGGGCCCACATTATGTTGGTCCTAAACTGCTGGAGGACACTACAACAGAACCAATTTTAAGTGAAGAATATAGGATGATGTCTTTCATTACAATACACTGTTACAGACATTACACATTATTATTATTTCAATACAACTCGAAATAGTTTATTCTTCAGGCCACTACCAAGTGGCACAATAGCTATCTTGAATAGCTTAGATTGTTTTCCACAATTATCTAGGCTAAGGCAATGAATTTTTCGTTTCTATAAACTACAGAAAATTTTATAAAAAATGTTAGCATGGTAAATATTAACAGCAGCTTATACAAAACACAAACAAGTAGAGACATTGACATATCTGCTTTAGGACCACACTCTTTCCACAGTAATGATCATGCTGCCAATACTATTACAAATGAGACATATTATCAGGAAAACTTAGAATAGTTCCATTTATGTATAAACAGTCTTTTAAAATCATTTAAGTCTCCTACAGTGAAACTCACCTAACTGAAGTACTTTTTCAAATTCTGATGGCATATTGCGTTCCAGCCATTGTTTACATTTTTCGTACTCTGGATAATATTCACAATACTGCAAGAAAATTTTACCAATTATTAATAGGAAACTAGGTTTTTCCTCAAATAATAAAGTGATGTACAAGGGTGGTTTAATAACTAACTTGGTTCGATACCAAAGAGAACATATTTTAATTTTCCCCTCAAAGATCAACACACTCCAATTATTCTCTCATTTTGTGATTCCCTCATGAAAATGGGCTTTATCAAGAGTACCAAAATACTTGTTTACCTTCTGTATCACCTCTTCATTCAACTGAAATCTGTGTCAAACTACAAAAGCTTTGGAAGCAGATGGTAATCTGAAGCAGAGACATTCAGGTGAATAGGATGGATGTGGTAGGATTTGATACTGTTCACTCATTTTTCCCGAGCGACACAGCTTGAATGCACTGGCACATTGTTGTGCTGATCAAGACCTTCATTTTGGCTATTACCGGTCTTTTTCCTGTAATCGTTCTTTCTCCAAAAGCGGTATATAGTATTCTGGAGAATTGGTTTTTCTTTTTTCCAAGTAATCAATCAAGAGAATTCCTTTTGTGTCACATAAAATTGAAGCCATCACCTTACCATCAGATGGAATGAATTTTGCATTCTTTGGAGCTGATTCACCTTGTGCATTCTGCATGAAATGCCACCAAAAGTCAGTTGGATGATTCTTAAACATGTTCAAACAGTCTGCCAATGTTTCCCCTTGGTTTCTGGAGTGACCAGTCGTGGCACCTATCTTGCACAAAGTTTTTTCATGAGTAATTCATTATGCAAAATAAAATGAATCCACTCACTTGAAATGTCTGTGGCAGCTGCTAACTTCACTTTCACTAGTCTGTTAGAAAAGTATCCGACCTTTGGCCGGGGGGGGAAAAACTGGCATACCATACTGAAAACCCAATCATTCTCAAAGTAGTCTCCTTTGGATTCTGTATACTCGTCCTAGTGGCGCAGCCTTTGTTGGAAGTATTCCGAGAAAGCCTCTTTTGGAATGGAGTTTAGCTCTGTTGCTGTTGCAGCCATAATGTCATCACTTGTCTGAAATAGATTTCCTTTCAATCTCCTCGAATTTGGGGGACAGCCAGAAGTTGTAGGGGGCCATATCAGGAGAGTAAGGAGCCGGTTGAATTGCTGGAGTATTGGTTTTCGCCAAAAAATTCTGAATCAATTGCGAGGAATGTGCTGGAGCATTGTCGTGATGGAGGTGCCAATTTCCTGTTGACCACAACTTCGGTCTCTCGCATCACACATAGGTAACGGAGGACTTCCCTTTAGTACTCTTTGGTGATTGTTTGACCCTGTGGTGCGTATTTGTGGTATACCATGCGGTGGGAGTCAAAGAAATCACTTTGATGTTGCCACACACTTGGGTCCTTCTTTGGTATTGGTGACGTGGAATGCTTCCACTGACTTTGGTTTCTGGGTCGTACCCATACATCCAGGAATTCACTAGTGATTATGGTGTTCATAAAGCCAGTCTCACCGTATGTGAAGTCCAGCATGGCTTGTGAGACCTCAAAACCAAGTTGCTTTTACGCCACCATCAGCAGCTTCGGCACGAATTTTGTCGACACACTATTCATGGCCAAATCTTGGAATATGCTGAAAAAATGCAGATGATCACCTCTACTGCAATATCTCGGATAGTCACACGACGGTCCTGCATCACCAGTGTCCATTTTGGCAATTACCTGGTCATTTCAGCATGTTGATGGCTGACCGGAGCATGGCTCACTCTCCACCAATGTGTGGCCATCTTTAAACCAGTTGTACCACTCCTTTACTTCATTCAATCTGTGTGATGCCCATAGCATCGTCACCGAAAACCATCTGAATCTTCCCAATGGTTTCCACCTGGCTGTTGCCCAGTTTCTGGCAAAATTTGATGCAGTAGCGCTGCTCCAGTCGTTTTGTCATTTTCCTTGCAACGAGAGCACAACACACAACCTCACTCAAATGCTGCTTACCAGCAACTGATGCTATCGACATACATGAAGAAATTCACGCATGCACATGAACGTTCAAGATCAGCTCATGCAAGCATGCTTCATTCAAATCCATCAGGTTTTAGAAAGAAAAGAAAAAAGTCTGATACTTTCTAACAGACCTCGTATCACAGATTTTATTGACACTTTCTCGCCTTACAGTTGCTTTTGGAGCCCCAGGATATGGTGAATCTTTGAGGTCTTTTCTGCCACATTTAAACACAATTACCCAGAGTCAAACGGTTTCACATGAAGGGTATGTGTGACTCAATGCAGGCAAAAGGCTCTCATGAATTTCATTTCCCGTTTTTCCATCCAAGGAAAAGAACTGAACCAAACCATGAATTCCAACTTTATTCATTTTCAACTGCCACTCATATGACAACTATGAAACTTAGATTATGGATATATAGAAAGAAAAGATCATGACGGTATATAGAATTGGTGCTGCACCTTATATTAATATGTGAACCAAGTTTCTTATCAAACCACCCTCGTATTTCAAGCAACTCAAAATCGGAGGACAATTTATCTACATAGTCATGTTAAAAAGGTGTAAAAATGAAATACAAAATAATTATTTACAATTTTATAAAATCAACAAATAAAACAAAATTCTCATAGAGGAAATTTATTACATTACGGTTTACACACATCATTTTAAAACTTCAATTACTTCTCAGAATCAAACAAATGGATAATATTATACTTAAAACAGACAAATGTATTTATAACAGAACACAATGTATTTTATTAAAAATGCAATAATTCAGAGATACTATGATGAAAAATAAGGCAATTAAATATGAAATAAACTTAACTTACAAACGTTTTTAATGATAATTTATGCAAAAGACTCTTTTGTTTGATTCTTGGCTGTCCGGGCTACAAGAAATATGGCGCGGCGCCACCCGGACAGCCAAGAATCAACCGACTCTGGCCGCAGAAGCCTACGATTAAACTCTTTAGTTTCTTTCTCCAAATTCACACTGCACATACCTACATGCCAACAATGCCAAACAATCTGAGCACTACATTCAAGAGAGTCTGTTAAAGTTTCACTTCAAAGTTCAGAATAGTTTATGTCACCAGAAGAGAACGTAATACTTTCAGCCAGCATAAAAGATAAAATTGGTGAACCTTACTTGCAATGCACTGACACGGAACATGGCAAAGGTTTTCCCTGCACAGGGGCTGCCTTCATTACAGTTCTCACTATCTTGAGGGAATTAACTGAAACTTGTTTTTAAGGCCCTCAATTTTGTTATCTACATACAAATAACATCTCAGTATTTTAGGCACAACTTGAAGAGCATGGAAATCTAATCCCTTTTTCCATTGTCAAAAAGTATTTAAGATAGTATAAATATTTTTTCTTGATCTTTATCTGTAAATTGAATGACAATGTTACAGTTATGTCTTGTACCACAATTTTTCTTGAACCAAATTTATTTCAGTCTCTTTCTCCTGATTGTATTGTGACTTATTTTATTTAATAGATTAGATGATCAACTGAAAATGGTTTAATACTTGTCAAGCTGGGGTTTCTTTTAGTTTTGTGCTTTAATAAATAATTCTATTCATGATAAGCATCTGTCCACATTATTATTAATTAATTTTGGTGGGGCATATTCCCTGTGGTAGTTTTCATTCACACTTACTACTGAATGTTATGAGATTTTTGATTAGTTCATGTTTGAGATAATTTGTTAAACATATTACTCAGTCTCTGACAACCTTATTAAGCAAAAATATTTTTTTTTTCTCTTTTTAAATTCTTTATGGATGTAATGAAGTGCAAATTCATTTACTGTTACTAATTCTTCTACCAATATCCACCAAAGCTCATTACCAATATGTCACCGAGCGTGGTGGTGTAACGGATAGCGTTCTGGCCTCGCATTCGGGAGGACGGCGGTTCGAATCCCCGTCCGGGCATCCAGATTTGGGTTTTCCATGGTTTCCCCAAATCACTCCAGGTGAATGCCGGGATGCTTCCTTCAAAAGGCCATGGCCGAATTCCTTCCCATTCCTTGCCCCCATCCTTTCCCGTCTCTAAAGACCACGTTGTTAAAAAGGGATGTTAAACTGTTTAAAAAAAAAAAACAATATGTCTTCCACACTCCCAGCACAGTTCATCTACATCTTGTCTTTCGACAACTTCCAACATTTGAAACAGAACCGAAAATTTGGAAACTTATAAATGAAGAAATAGTAAGTGTAAAATAATTAACATTAATAAATGTGGAAACAATTTTATGATTACATTATCATAAATTTGGAAGGGGGTATTTATTCTACTATTGGCATGCTGGGCATGTTGAAGCCTGAACCAGGAATGTCATCTATGGAATTAACTTTTTCAGCAATGCAGCTGTAAGAGGAAATTAGTATGGAAAGGAAAAAGTAATGGGATTTTTTTATATAAAGAGAGGTATGGAGAGTGAAAGAAGTAAGTGAAGAGAAAGTTGAGAGGATTAGGAGCATGTAGGAGAGACAAGAAAAGTAAAGTAATTAATATCACAGAACAAAATATGAAAATGTATTTGTTGAAGATTATATGATGGAATGGGGATACTGAAAAGAAAGAGCAAAAACTAATCACAACTTAGAAGATTTCATTATTGCTTGTGATTAACATCCATCGTCACTGAAAAATATTTTAAAAAGACAGAGTAATGTGTGTTGATGACTGATACGCACCATCTAAGATTGGACCTAGGCCATTGTATCTCCCTACAACTGCTAAACTAAGAAGCGCAAACTCTAAGATCATCTGTAAGGGTGTGAAAGTGAAGGCCACAGAAGCCTTGAAGTATTTGGAAATATACTAGAAGTGAATGGAAGAAAAACAAAGGAAATAATGCAGAAAAGCACAGGAATTATTCTATCAGAGGGCTGATATTAAATAGGAGAGCCAGTATTGACAGGTTTTGAAACACTGAAGGAAATGAATTTATTTTACTTCAAAGGAGAAGCATCTAGTCTAGGTAAGTTTAAAAATTAATATTTGAAGTAATAAAGACAACAAGTACAGGAAAGTATGGGAGGAGCAGGACAAATGGAGAATACAAGTGAAGGATGAGTCTCATGAAAAATCTTCAATCTGAAAATGGAAGGGAGGGGTCTTCAGGAATAAAAGTCGGGATGGGGAGGGGCTGATTTTGGTTACACAAGGAAAAAAAAAAATCACACTGACTGCTGATACGAATACATTAAATTGTGCAAAATTTCTTTGAAATTGATTTATATTATGTTATTTATACACAAAAGCAAATAAGGCAAAACTAAGGAAGAGACATTCCTCCAAAGACAGCCCGACAGTCACCAACTAAATATTTTCCTGAAAAACTGTGTGCCTGACATGAAGACACAACAACAAACTTTTAAAACTTTTCTTCTGTTGGTTTAAAAGAGATCAAACTTTGGAAAACCATTATTTGTGAAATAACAGCAGACAGAGATTTTACCCAGTCTATGGCAAACCCTGAAATTTGTTATCATATGTTAAGGAAGGGAGATTTCAGTGAAGAAACATTATAATATTAAAAAACAGTAAATAATTTAGTTTAATTCTGTCCTCATCTCTTAATTCATACAGCAGGAAATATTTAATGCCAGTGAAAATGCAGATATCAAGCAAGGAACCTTCTTACAGACTACAGAATTCTATTTACATCTATGTAAAGAAAAGGCAAAAAAAAGAAAACTTCACAAGAAAGTGGCAGACTTGCATAACCATTTAACAAAGTGAAAAATATTCCAGAATCATGTCAGCTATAAAGAAGTGTAAAAAATTTAGATATACAAAACATTGATAACTTCCTTTTTAAATGAAACTAGAACATCACAACATTAAAATAGGTTCTCTCAAAATGGGTGCATGCCAGCAATTTTTTCTTTAACATGTATTCAAGTATTTCTTTATGTAATATACAATTGTTGATCAATTAAGAAACAGTGTTTTCAAATTGTGTGCCATTCAGTGACATGAGGGGTATGCAAAGGTTTGGACAAAGGAGGGGGGAGGGGTTATGTGGAAGGCAATAATAGTGCTGTTGTGCGAAATCCTTCTTACTCTCTGAACGATAAAGTGATCTACCACACAATTGGAAAACCCATAGTTATTAAGTTTCTTGTCAATGAAATTTTAAATGCTGCTGAAATTAAGGGAAAGAATTCTCTCATGGGGTCAGGCAGAGCAGAAGGAAAACAAATTTAAGAAAATTCGGGAGCATGTTGAGATTTGTTTTTATAGCTTTACACCACGTCAATGTTGAGGTGATTAAAGGAAAAAAAGGACTGGGGGCAAGGGGTACTGAATGGGAAGGAATTTGGTCTTGGCCTTTGAAAGGAACCATCCTAGCATTTGCCTGGAGTGATTTGGGGAAACCTTGCAAAACCCAAATTTGGATGGGCAGACAGGGATTTTAAAACACTTCATCCTTAATGCAAGGCCTGAGCATTACCGTTCATTCACCATGCTCAGTTTCGAAAACTCATCAAATTTGACTGGCACATAACATTTTAAAACTCGCTTAGGAAATTCAGATCAGCTATGGAAATGTGCAATTAATCATTTGCAATGACTTGGGATTCCAAAAAGTATTAGCTCAGGTTCCAAAGGCCCTGATTCAAAGAGACCCAGTATGGAGTGACAGAAGACTGGCAAAAATGCACCAGTGAAAGCAAAGATGCAGTTGTCTGCAAGGAAGATCTTGACCACTGGGTTCTGGAACTCTAAAGGCATTCTGCTGGTCAATTATTGTGATCATCTTAGCCAAGTTTAAGCGGTCTGTCGGTCAAAAAGGTGCGGCCTTCAGATGAGAAGTGTGTTGCTTCTCCATGACAAGGCCAGATCACACATCACAACAGTAACACAACAAAAATTGGTTGATACGCACTGGGCTACCCTCGAACATATACTCTACAGTCCAAACATGCCACCACGTGATTTCCACATATTTGGGTCATGAAAGGAATCCCTTGTTGGACAGTAATTCACAATGAATAATGAGGTGCAATTGGTTTGATACACATCCACGGACTAAAAAATTACTAGACCATTGGAGGAAATGTATAATTAAGGTGGGGGTTTATTTAGGGGGGAAAATTAAATTAGATTTTTTTATGAATAATTTTTTTTCTTTTCTTTTTACAAAAGGCTTATTTATTTTTGTTCCATCATCATAGGAGAGACCCGCCAGAATCTAATTCTCTAGTGGTATTTTCAGCTATAATGCTGCTCCAAATGTCCATCAAGGAGTAATGCAGTCAACTGAACAGATTTGAATATGGATAAAATTTTTAATGACTGGTATCGACCGATGGAACAGAGCTAATGAGATAAATATTTCAAAGATTTCGAAAAAAATATACATATTGGATCCTTATTCATTTACTGAAAGAAATGAAACCTAACCTGAAGTTAACAATTGTTTCTTTCTTGGACTTCTGTGAAAACTATTCACCTATAATTCAGGGTGAATTCCAAGCATATTTTTTGGACAAATAATGTGTATACAATTAACACTGTTTTTAATATGATAAGATGTCTATATCAATCTCATTTATTTATTTTTTAAATAAGGGGTCTATAACTATTTGCATTGAGGTCACTAAGAGTAGAGAGAGATTGTGGAAAAAGAAATGGAAGAAAATTTGTAATGGCTTTTGTAAAGGAATGACTTTGGAAAATCAAGAAAAACTAAAATCAGGACGATGAACTAGTGACAAAATGCTGTTAAAACATTTTTATATGGTTTTTCAGTAAATTATCTGCTTCTGCTCAGATATTTGCAGATACCATTTAAATTTTACTGAATTTATGTATTTAATATTTAAGTAATACTAGATGATGCCCAGAATTTTGATTGACAGCTACCATAATGAAACTACCATAGTGCACAATGGGGGACTCAAGGCTATTATGACACACAATCACCAGTGAACTGGGCTGGGTACTTTTGGCTGTGGAGTGAGATATAGGGACACACAGGTCTATTTTTAATCAGGTCCACCACTTTCAACTACCATATCTACCACACCCCCACAGCTACCGACACCTAACCACCATGGTACATGATGGAAGACTCCAGGCTACTACTATACACAAACACCCTTGGTCTGTGCTTGGTAGTTCTAGGTGCAATGTGAAATATAGGGACACACACGTGCTCTATGATCACTTTCAACCTCTATCTCTCCCACATCCCCATAGCTACCGACAACTAACCACCACAGTGCACGATGGGAGACTCTAGGCCACTACCACTCAATCACCAGTAGTTTGTGCTATGTAGTTGAGGCAGCAAAGTGGCATATACGGACACACATCTTTGGTCAAAATACGAAAATATCCTTGATCGACCACTTTCCACCACCATATGTCCCACAGCTATCAATATTTGGCCAACGTTGTGCACGATCGGTGACACTATGCTACTGCCACACACAAACGCCAGTGATATGCACTAGATAGTTTTGGTTGAAAAGTGATACATAGGGATCCATATGTTTTTGGTCGAATTATGAAAGTGCCCCAGGTCTACCACTTTCATCCACCATATCTTCCACGCCCCCATAACTACAGACATCTAACCATCATAGTGGAGGATGGGAGAATCGATGCTACTACCACAATGGATTGTGCTTTTTACTTGTAGCAGGAAAGAGAAGTGTAGTGAAACACAAGTCTTTAGTTGAAATATGAAAATACCCTGCATCCACCACTTTTAACGATCATATCTCCCACACCCCCACAGATATCTGCATTCGGCCAAAGCTGTGCACGATAGGAAACTACATTCTACTATCACACACAAACACCAGTGATCTGTGCTAAGTAGTGGTGAAATATATGGAAAAACATATATATATATATATATACATATATATAATAACAATGAAAAAAAGACACTAAGTAGCGGAAAGGAATCAAATTAGGATAGGGAAATGAGCAACCACTTACCTTTAGATGATGGATGAGGGGCGCGAACACACAGAAAAGACACAAACACAAATAATAAAGAAATTTTCGGGAAAAAACCCTTCTTCAACAAGAGAACATTATGAGAGGTGGGTGCACCCGGAGACTGCCTCACGGAAAGACCAGTGAGGCAGTCTCCGGGTGCACCCACCTCTCATAATGTTCTCTTGTTGAAGAAGGGTTTTTTCCCGAAAATTTCTTTATTATTTGTGTTTGTGTCTTTTCTGTGTGTTCGCGCCCCACATCCATCATCTAAAGGTAAGTGGTGGCTCATTTCCCTATCCTAATTTGATTCCTATATATATATATATATATATATATACTGGTTGATTATAATTCAAAACGCTCCAAAAAACGAAACACTGATTAGAATGACGTATTACTGAAGAAGAGGGAAAGAACATGAACAAAAAAAGTATCCATCCAATCAGTTTTTAAGTTTCACGAGACTGGCGCAAAACATGTTCAATATGCTGTCCACTGTTGTGTGCAACAAGATTAAATCTGGAAACAGCATGTTCCACAACCGATAAAAGTGTCACCAGAGTCAAGTTCAGAATGTATTGCGCAATGCATGTCTTCAATTCAGCGTTGGCAATCGGAGTACTGAACACAACATCTTTCAGATAACTCCACAGCCAGAAATCACACGGTTTAAGATCAGGTGATCGGGCCGGCCAGGCTGTAGGGAAATGATGATTGATAATCCTAGCATTTCCGAAATACTGCCTCAACATCTGCTTCACTCGATTTGCAATGTGCGGAGGAGTGCCATCTTGCATTCATGTTCTTTCCCCCTTCTTCAATAATACGCCGTTCAATTTTGACGTAATTCTAATCAGTGGTTCATTTTTTAGAGCGTTTTGAACTTAAACTTTATTTTTTTTTTTTTTAAATCTGCTTAACGTCTCTCTAACAGCGAGGTCATTAGAGACGGGAAAGGATGGGGGGGGGGGGGGCAAGGAATGGGAAGGAATACGGATATGGCCTTTTGAAGGAAGCATCCCGGCATTTTCCTGGAGTGATTTGGGAAACCATGGAAAACCGAAATCTGGATGCCCGGATGGGGATTTGAACCGCTTTAATTACAATCACCCTGTGTGTGTATATATATATATATTGAACATTAGGATAGGATAAAAAACCACCGCTTACCAAAGAAGGGGATTCCTGCGGCGTTGGTACATGAAAAAACACGAACCCACAAAGAATAGAATTTTCGAGCATGGCTCTTCCTCAGTAGAAGTGAGATGGCTGCATGCAAGCGGCCGGCAGCCAACTGCGTGAGCCACAATGTCAGTGGCTCAGGGTGGGGGAAAAACAACATGGCAGGAAGTGAGGGTGGGGGTAGAAGAGCACAGGCTGGAAAACGATGATGAATAGCAAGTATAAAGCAAAACTGTACACAAGGACCTCAGTTAATCAAGTAATGGACACATGCGCAAACAACTGAAAAAAAAAATCTAAATTTTAAGTTAAAACTAAAACTAAGCAAAATTCGAAGTCACAAACTATAAAGATAGGCTCTGGTTCTATAAGGGAAGGTGGAAGTGAGGGGGATGGCTGGGAGGAAAATGGTGCTATCTTAAATTTAGACCTGGAGATTGTCTGGTCCCCAGTTGGTACTTATAGGCCAGTTCCCACCTTCTAAGTTTCGAAATACTGCTTTTATCTGAGAGGACTCTGATGGCGCGGACCGAGAAGCAGGTGTTAAAATTGTTGGTGCCATGTATAGTGGCATGATGAGATACAGGGTGGTCAGGGTTCTTGGTGTGTACTGATTGTCGGTGTCCATTCATTCTGATGGCCAGTGGATTATTTGTGAGTCCAATGTAGGAGGCTGGGCAATGGTTACAAGTGAGTTGGTATATAAGGTGGGAGGATGTACAAGTGGTGAATCCTGTGATGGGAAAGCTTTCCCCAGTTACGGGGTTGGTAAAGGTGGTGGAAGGCGGGTGCATATTGCATAATTTGTAACGGGATCTGTTGCAAGGAAATGAACCTTGGGGCTGTCTTGCAGGCTGGGGGACCCCGTGTTTGGTCCATATGTATATATATAGATTGTTAGGAAACAAAGGCGCTAAAAGCAGATATATTGAACATTAGGATAGGATAAAACACCACCGCTTACCAAAGAAGAGGATTCCTGTGGCATTGGTACACGAAGAAAAAAATAAACGAACACACAAAGAATAGAATTTTCGAGCATCGCTCTTCCTCAGTAGAAGTGAGATGGCTGCACGCAAATACGAGGCGTATTCCAAAAGTAAGGTCCGTTTGATCATAATAAAAACATCGTTCAGGATACAAGGTTTTTATTAACGTCAGTATGTAACTACATATCTAGTTCACTTTTCCACATAATCGCCGTTCATATCTATACTCTTTCTGTAACGCTGTACCAGTTTCTTTAACACCTCGGCATAAAAGTCTGCCGCCTGGGACCTGAACCAATTGGTAACGCTCGTCTTCAGTTCTTCATCGGTTTGAAATCGTTTTCCACCAAGCCACCGTTTCAAATGCAGGAAGAGAAAATAGTCGCTTGGTGCAAGATCTGGACTGTAAGCAGGGTGGTCTAGGATTTCCCAACAAAACTCTTGAATCTTCTCTTTGGTTTTGGAAGCGGTATGCGGGCGTGCGTTGTCGTGCAGGAGGATGAAGCCAGACGACAGTTTCCCGCGGCGTCGACTTTGGATGGCACGTCTCAGTTTGGTGAGCGTTGCACAGTACAAGTCAGCTGTAATGGTTGTCCCACGGTCCATGAATTCGATCAAAAGGACGCCCTTTTCGTCCCAAAACACGGAAGCCATCATTTGCGATTCGTGTACGGCGATTGCTTACACTTTTTTGGTTTGGGTGAACCGGAATGGCGCCACTGCATTGATTGTTGTTTTGATTCTGCGTTGGTGTACGCTATCCACGTCTCGTCTCCCGTAACAATTTGGGAAAACAAACTGTCTCCATCTTGTCTATAGCGCTCCAAAAATTGTCGTGCGCTATGCATTCGTTGCTCTTTGTGCTGAGTGGTGAGCAGTTTTGGCACCCACCGCGCACAAAGCTTCCGATATCCAAGCTCTTCAGTGACAATCCTGTAAATTGAGGTTCTAGCAACATTTGGGAATTCCATAGCCAGACCACTAATCGTCAAACGCCGATCACTTCGCAGTTTTTGGTTAACTTGCTCGACGATGTCGGTCCGAATACTGGGCCTGCCACTCCGCTGTTGATCGTGCACATCTGTGCGACCACTTTGAAATTCTCGACACCAGTGTCGAACTTGTTTCTCACTCATTATGTTTGGTCCATACACTACACACAATTCGCGATGGATGTCCGCAGCTGACGATCCTTTTGCCAACAAAAATCTAATCACACCGCGCACTTCACAACTGGCGGGAGCTACGATTGTCGCGGCCATTTCGAACTGCTCTCAACAATAGATATACGGCTACTGCGCACGCCAACAATACTGCATATTTACCAGGAGTTGGTAGATGGCGCTGCAGATGGGAAACGTCATTCAGGCCTATCATCTGTGACATCTTGTACCCCGGACCTTACTTTTGGAATACGCCTCGTATATATATATATATATATATATAAGATTAAAGTGTACAATTCTGCTGATAAATGTGCTGTATGTTTCATGTGCACCATATTATTGTTAGTACTTCAGACAGTGAAAATTGATCCATAAAATATCACAATCTACTGAATATATCACCAAGTTCTACAACTAACATAGATTATTTCAATTTATGTAAACCTCACAGATTGTGAAAGACCAGGTAGGTTTACTGTCAACAGAAAATATCTTTCCATATACTGAACAGAACGATTATGAAAACTGAAATTTGGATAGCTGGACAGGGATTCTAAACCCATGTCTTTTCGAATGGCCAGTGTGTTATCCCTTATCCACAACAGTAGGAGAAGTCAGATTAATGTATATTAGGAACCAACCCAGATTATGCCAGGGATGTGTGTGGCCTTCAAAGATAAAAAAAGAAACAGTCAACTGGTATCAAAGTGCAATAACTGGATGTATCTGAAAATATTTTATCATGCACTATCATATAGAGATGATAATGAATGATATTGTGTCTCGTATATTAAAAGTTTTTATTTTCAGGTGATAAATACGTTGTAATACACCCTGTACTAACTCAAGCAGTTTTACGCATCATCAGCCTGTTCAAACATTTACGATGTGGCTTCTTAAAGTCATGAATTCTGGTAGAACTTAAACAGTCTTCTCCAGGTCGCAAGATTTTGGGTGATCTTCTGCAAGTTAACTCCGACAACCCTGCAAATGTCCTTGTTCCATCAGTCTAGCGGTACTCCTCTTGGTCTGTGGCGATCTCTTGGGCTACACACTAACAACATTTTTGTCCATCTTTGGTCTTTTCTCTGTGCAATATGGCTGGCCCATTGCCACTTCAAGCATGCTGTCTTCTCTAAGATGTCTGTGATCTTTGTAACCAACCTAATTTTGGTTGCTCTTTTCTCGTCCTTACTCTTTAAGCCTAGCATTGACCTTTCCATAGCTCTTTTGGGCAGTCCTTAGTTTATCTTTTGTAAATTCATTTAGAGTCCAGGTCTCACTGCCGTATGTCAGCACAGGAAGAATGCACTGGTCATAAACTATTTTCGGGTAATATCTAGATCGCGATACCGCTGCAACCACTTACCGCCTCGCGTTGTAAACACTTCCCAATGGAGAGAGTATGACATCACTGATTCCATGTGTGACGTATTCAGCCTTCGATCGATTTGAGAATACACTTAGGCCGTAGAACATTACCAATAGTAATAATAATTTAAAAAATTAAGGATTGAAAAAGTTAAAGAAAATTATTACTTGCACAATTAATAATATTATTAAAATATGTACAACATTCCAAACTGATAATTGATATTGTTCATTAGTGCTACGTTATTAGTCACAATGCCATTGATTTGTATTTGAATCCATTCTTCTATATTTCCTCGCGTGGCTGAAATTGCTATTAAAATCATTCATACGAAATAAAATATTTATAAAACAAGATTTCGTCAATAACCGTTTGCGTTTAGGTTGAAACGCAGCCTGGACCATACTAACAGCGATAGATACTATTTAGAAAAATGGTTTCAGCAATATCGTGTGCGACGGTTACGTTTCACTGTGGTCCAAACTGCATTAAGATATAAACAGTGACAGATACGACATAGAAATTAGGTATGTGCAATAAGGTGTTCGATACTTACGTTTCAGTGTGGTCCAGGCTGCATCAAAACCTCATCGCAAATTAATTTATTCTGTACTACTGGTGCAAAATTAACGATTTCTCGATATGAGACGTATTAGTGATGGACTACTTTCCGTGGAAGGCCCCGTTAGTGACATTTAAAGCTGCGAGTGGAACATATACATCACATTCAGCAATGTAGTGACGTCATACCCTCTCCATCTGGAAGTGTTTACATCGCGAGGTGGTAAGTGGATGCAGCGGTAACACGATCTAGAAATTATCCCTATTTTCTTTAGATTTGTGGGCATATTAGATTTGAGGATAATAGTATGCCTCCCAAATGCTTCCGATCCCAGCTTAATGCGGAAAATTTTTTTGGGTCTTACATCACCTCCCATGTTTACAAACTGGCCAAGATAAAAGTACTCACCAACATTTTCTAAAAATTTATTATCTACTTGTACAATCCCTCTGTGGCCCAATTGTTAGACAATTTTTTTTTTTAGAAAGATTCATTCTTAGGCCAACAGTTAATCAAGGTTTGGAGTTCATCAATGTCATTAGCCACAAGTGCAATGTCATCAGCAAATATCAAGTTATTAAGTCATGTGCCCTTGATTTTAATTCTCCCCCCCCCCCCCCATTCTAGCTTCAACGTTGCCATTTCCAAGGCAGCTAAAACTAATTCTGGAGATATGGGGTCACCTTGCCCAACACTTCTTTTGATGCAGAACTCTGTAGTTGGCTCTCTAATGCTGACAAAGGCTGAGGATGTGACGTAGGTGTTATGGAGCACTCTGATATAAGCTGCATCCATGCCATGTTCAGCTAAGGTTAGCACGACAGCTTTGTGACTTACTGAATCAAATGCCTTTTCGAAATCAACAAAGGCTACACAAAGAGGCATCTGGCATTCGTTTGCACACGTAATTAGTTATCAGATGGCAAGAAGTTTTATTGCTGATGGAAAAATCCTTGCATACACATAACAGCATGATTAGCTCAATATTTCCCATGACATATAATTATTAGGATTCGTTCCCAAAGTGTAACACTATTTCACACTGTGTTTGAAGGTAAATTGCCATTGGGGCATACGCTCTATCACAATTAATTATTAATAATAATGACACCGCAATAACAATTGAAACTATTTGCAATTAACGTGGTAACATTAAGCCGCTAATGACATAACGTGAATCGTGTTTTAAGCTGAACCATGGAATATCAGTTACAGCTATGTTGTTCGATGTGTTGTAATGTGGTCCAGGGTTCATTCTCCCCTCACAATGATTCAAAATTATTATTTTTTTTTTTAAATTTGTCGTTTTAACATATTATCACTTGCCGACAATCGAAAAGCAATTATTATTAATTTTTTTGGAACCCTCAACCGCTGTATATTTTTCCCTTTAAAAAAGTAACCGGTTACTATTCTTGAGCAATACCTATTACAGTCTTAAAACTGCTCGAAAATAAAACGTCTGCTGCAGGAAACTGGATGTTAGTGGAGTTGTATCGTATTTATTGCACACTTACCTCAATCGGTAACGAGCAGTTACCGCAATACAACACTCGAACAGGGTAAGAAACGTCTGGTTGTGGTCCCACCGGGAGCTCAGAAATTTTAGTTTCAACCATATCTGTCGTGAACATAAAGATAAATTTGATTGACAGCAATGATTTCATTCATATTTATTTTTTAATCACAAATTTAATACGGTTTGTAGTAGATTAGCTTATAGAACTTGAAAAATAACATGTTGCAAGCACTAACAAGAAGAAGGCAAGAAGAGTAAATAAATAGCTACAGATAGTACTTAAACACAAACCTGACACCCTCTGCACCAATCCCACTAAACATATGTACCAATTATAATTCAAAGCGTAACGATGTATAAGACATCAACTTTTCGATTTCAATGCTTCCTAAGATAATCACAAGAGACACTATACCACATCTGAGAGATACAACATATCAGAGACATTACAAAGATGTGACCTTTTTTCTTCCCATGGAGGAAGGAATATATGGAGACGACGCAAGGGACCTTCGCCACATACTGGAGTGAAACCGGGTGGAGACAAGTGGGGAGGGGAGGCCGCCATATTGCTTGACCAGAGAAACACGGAAATATCCAGAAAAACCTCAAGGGAATCATAACACAACCGTGGCACCGCAATTTGATGATGGATTATTATGTAACTCGACGAGACACATCAAAAATGAAGAATAAAATTTTTTGATATCGTGCTTAGTTCTCGAGATATACTGTCTCAAAAGAGTGGAATTTCTGGTTGAAATTCAGAAGAAACGTGTCCCCAAAGTCAAATTTAGTGATAGATTCTTATGTAACACTACGATACAGATCGAAAATAAAGAATAAAATTTTTCGATATCTCGCTTAGTTCGCGAGATATACCGTCTCAAAAGTGAGGTTGTTAGGTTATGAGGGGATTCAACGATAACCGTGGCGCCGCAATTTGATGACGAATTCTTATGTAACTCGATGATGGAAACTGAAAGTAAAGAATAACATTTTTTGATATCTCGCTTAGTTCTCGAGATATTGTACCTTAAAATTGACGTGGTTAGGTTGAAATGCGGCCTGGACCAGAAAAAAACTATCGCCATATCCATATTGATGATGAATTCGGACGTAACTTAATGAGCAGGTAATTCTTTTTAACTTGAATAACAAACTGTTTATTTCTACAGTCCTTAAATTTTAGTTGATGTTCAAATAGGTTATATTTTCACATTCTATTTCAGTAATTGACAAGGAAGATTTCAAAATCTAGAAATATACTTGTAGACATATATACAAACAGAAACAAGTCATATCTGAAATTTAAATAAAAATGCATAAGTCAATGTTTAGAGCTTTAAAAAAAATTAATACTTCATAAAACCTCATAGTTTCTGAGCTTACTTAGAAGATATTGTACTGGTAGTGGCCTATATAATTGTGCTAGAAAAATCAGTACATTCAAAAATCAGAAGCTAGCAGCTAATAATAAATAAATTGTTTGTTCTCTTCAGGTATACACCGCATTTCAAACCTGCCAACATTTCGATTAATATTGCCGCTACAAAACCAAACTATGTAGACACATCTAAACACAAGAAATGCATCGCGAACTACATTTCCGTCAACAAAGTTTATTTCATCACGTTTAGTAGTTCGCACAGCACAAATTATCACGATTAATTTCAGTGTAAACTTAAACATGAGTAATGCATGCAGAATACCATATTCACTGTGTCGCGACTTAAACATGACCCGTTTAAATTAAATTTCCAACATTTGTCTACAATAAGGCTAGCTTTTCAGGTGCAAAATAGTAACATATGCTAATTGTCTACACTACACCAACAAAAATTTGAGAATAGTATGATCCTATTGAGAGCAATGAATAAATTTATAGCGAATGGCATTAATGTTGCGGTTGCCTGTCAGATACTTCAAGAACGATAATTACAATGTGACTTACTTATGAAACGCTATTCCAGGTTTTTTCCTATCTCGTCTGTTTGTGCAACCATATGCATCACAACTTGGCATTATAGAAAACTTTAGAATATTAGAAAATGAAATATTCTCAGCAGCTGACACAGTGCAAACAGCCCAACGTTTTGGTACTCCTACGATGTCCGCCGCGCAGGCACAGTTTTTTCACGAGGTTTCACGGATTTCGCGTTATCTCGTCTCCATATATTCCTTCCTCCATGTTTCTTCCAAGTTTCAAAGACCTTCCAATGTATTATGGACTATACAGAGCGATAATAATAACAATAATAAATAAAATTGGGAGTGGAGCACCCACTCCGGGGGCAATTTTTCTCCTTTCCTCTTCCAACCTACTTTTTCCCGCTACTAATTTTTACTTTAAATTATTTCAGTGTTTCTGGTAAAATATTCATCAATTCTCTGTGCAATTTATTCCAGTCCCTTAAACCCTTTCCTACGAAATAAAATTTTCCCACACCCTAATGTCTGAAATCAAGTGCCAGTTTATGATCATGGTCAACCTTACCCTTCCAATCACCTCGATTAATTTTCCCACCAATATCTTTCCATGCTTTATTTCCAGTATACGTCTAGTACACTCCCATGACACTCTTCACCATCCTTCTATCCTCCGATGAACCCCACTCCAGCTCCTTTATCATATTAATTAACGATTTTGTTTTGCGGTAATTTCCAAAGACAAATCTGGCAGCCCTCATTTGCCCCCACCCCCTTTCCAACTCCTGTATTTCATACCCAAAATGTGGATCCCAAACTACACCACCATATTCCAGCCGTGGTCTGACCGAAGTATAGTACTCCAATTCCCTTACTTCTCTAGTGCATCCCCTCATCACTCTTTCCAACAGGTGAAGGATTTTGAACCCTTTCCTTATTACCTGCCCAATGTGTCCTGCCCAGTTCAGTCTGCTATCAAATGTCATGCCAAGATATTTAAATTTCGAGTCTTCAATAAGTAGCTCCTTCCCCACTTTATAATCATAATCAACCTTTAACTTTCTATCTGTTTAGCTAATAAGCTGGCTCTTCTTTGCATTAATCTTCATCCCATGTTGAATCACCCAGCTAGTTATCCTATCCACATCAACCTGGAGCAGTATACAGTCTTAAATTATTTTGATCCTTTTATATAACATTATGTCATCTGCAAACAATCTAACTTCTGACAGTAAACTATTAACACAATCATTCAATAAAATAACGAATAACAATGGTACCTTGTGGGACTCTCATGGTCATCCCTACTTATTTTGATTCTGCATATCCTACACTAACTTTTTGCTTTCTACCTTTTAGGAAGTCTTCTACCCAGTAAATCACCTTTTTTTATCAACTCCAATAGTTTTTACCTTATTTAACACCATTTTATGGCTCACTCTGTCAAAGGTCTTTGAATGATCCAGTGCTATACTATCAACCTCCCCTATCCATTTCATCAGAAATATCTTGCATATAGCCTAATAACTGAGATTCAAAATGAATATCCTTGTCGAAAGCCGTGTTGACTACTTGAAAACCACTTACGTTCCTCACAGACACTTCTAATAGGATTGCATATTAATCTCTCCGTTAATTTACCTACCATTGATGTCAAGCTGTTTGGCCTATAGATTTCGACCATGTTTGTCACCCATCATTTATGGACCGGTACTACTGTCGCACTTTTCCAGTCCTCTGGTAAACAACAAGTATGCCTACTAAGCGGCGCGGGCATTGACTGCCAAGCGTTGCATGCCATGATGAAGAGGAAAAAGAGACTATTATTATACTTTATTATTGTTTATTTTTCTCACTTGAAAAAATTAAAATGATGTGGCAGCAAAATGGAAAGGAGACAGTTATCAAATTAAGTTCCTTACATAAGATATAAAAGAAATTATACAAGAGGAAACAAACTGTGACTTGATAGAACAAAGGAGATGTAATACATCTCCTCAGCACCGTATTGACCCAAATAGGATTTGGGATTCACAGCCACCGGAAGCCGGTGGCGACCCCTCTGAAGACCCTGGACGGTCTTGGTCATTCCAGAAATCGCATAACCGCATCTGATGGGCCAGACCTCAAGGAATTCCGGAGGACGTGGATCCCGCTGAAGATCTATCCTAGGAAAATTGACTTTTATTCTGTAGTTAGCAGTAGCGTAGTAAAATTTGTAATAAACTAGTGGTGGTGGGTTAATTAAGGGGTTATGTTACTAATATTAGTTTTCTTTTATTAAAAAATTAACCTAAACGTAGTCAAGCACTTAAGTTTTTGTAATAAAATGCCTATACTTACAACAGTACTCTAACTGTAAACAACAATTCACTTGATTTCGCCAAGTAGCGGAAATCTATGTAACAACTTAATCACATTGTTATTGTAAATATGGCCTAATTTAGATACTAGATGTTAGGCTGTAAAAAGTTGTAACAAAATAAAATAAAATAATAAAATAAAATAAAATATGCAGACTCAATTTAAATAATGTTTCAAGGTGAGGTACAATGTCCCATCCTACTATCTTTAAGGCATCTGTATTAATATTGTCAACACCGGCCCCCTTACGCTTTTTTAAATGCCTTAATTCCTTCGTGATATCTTCATATTTAATTTCAAATTTTCCATTCTGCTCACATCTAACTGTGCAGATAGGCTCGTTTTCTGATGTAGACTCTGAATTATTGTACCTAATGGTCTCACTGAACCAATTACTTAATAACTCTGCCTTTTTTAAATCCTCAGTTATTTCTTATCCAACCTTATCTATAATTGTCTCAGTACCCTCTCTTCCTCTCCTATCTCTTCCTTTCCTGAGATAGCTATAGAAATTTCTGGATGCGACAGTCAGAGGTGCGGCGCCCATATGATACTTTGTAGGGGGGGGGGCCAAGACCTGATCGATTGGGGTATTTTTAATATCATACCTATACTGAAATTTGTTTTGCTGATTCCCCCCCTCCCTTCCCCCCCCCCCCCCGCGAAAAAAAATTAAATTAAAAAAATTATCGCTTAATAAATTTTCGCTGTTCATGCGGTTAAACTTCAGCATATGCCATGACGTTTTAACTTATTACTTTTTAACTATTGACACACTGCAGAGAGTATCTACATATACTACTGAATGCTTCAACAAAATTACATCACCCCGCGACACATAGTGCAGGAATTAGGACGTGATAGATACATATACGCTTCAAAAACTACCTTTTGTTTACATTGGAATGCAGTAAACACAACATCATGTCTGACGTTTTAATTTATCACTTTTTTGCTACTAAAAGATATTCAAAACTTATTTTACATATGGTATATGTCAATGTATACGTGCATGTACCTGCACAATTATATCGCTGTACAGTAAATAGTTGAGGATAGATGATGTCATATATAATGATATGCGCCAAAGACGTGTTTTTCCTAAAAAATGGAGCGAAAATTACCCCTCAAATATTCATCCAGTGTTTCATTATGAGAGCACTTCCAACAAACTTTAAGCACAATTTCAGTAATTTTTCAAACATTTTCTCACTTACATGTTTATCATCAAGAATAACTGAATTAGAGCGCGCCGCGCTACCCTATGTCTCTCCCTCTATCTCTGAATAGGGTAGGCAATTTAGTTAGAGCCTATACAAGAAACCTAATTTAAAACACCATGACTGCACCTCATGTGAAGTATTGCTCAAAAGTGCTCCTTTATGCCAACCAGGAGCAAATTGAGAAGTTACAAACAGGGCAATGCGAAATATATTGCATTACGATATATATACACCAGCGCGGGATATGCGTAAAACATTTTTCAGAATATTGCGCGCACGGAGAAGTGTGAGATTTGGCATAGTTAAAGTTTATATGGGGAAGAAGTGCATAAAGCCAAAATGTACATATAATATGTGTTAAAAACACATTAAATTAAATAAATCATTCGTTGTATACATTCAATTGTTTTTAAGAGGCAACGACACTTAGCGATGTCTGTGATCTTTGGTCAACAGTTAAAAAAAAAGTTATAAGCATAGTTAAAACATGTTACAGATACATTATTAAATGGAAAATAAATTCGGGAACGTGTGTGTGAGTGAAATCGGATTAGAGCCAACTATGTGACGTGTATTTCCAGCATTGAGATACTCTGTGGTCTTTGGTGAAACCAAAGAGTCGAGCTTAATCTCTAAATTTACATAGAAGCAACATTTCGAAACGGAGTATATTCGGAATTCATTTAATCGTGATTTAGATATACGATGTTACAATGATGCAGTTCAAATGGATGTAGCTGTAATATGATGGTGAGCCACCATTTAAACGAAATCTGGTAATTAAAAAAAAAATGAGTACATGAATGGCAGCAAAGTCTATATACTGAGTTTAGCATTACGTCGGAATCTACAAATATTGTCCTGTCGGTCTGAAATTTGGTACACACATTCCTTAGGCGATAATATGTGATTTAAAGTGTATATCGTAAGCTTCGAATATGTTGAAATGAGGAAATATCACTCGAAATGTGGGTAGATGCATACATGTTATTACGCAAGAAATACACGTTCATAGCTGTTGACATTTATTCCACGAGTTTTTAAGTCTTCATAATTGAATAAAAACTGGTTTCCACATGCAAATAGAAAATCATGTAACAGTTACGATTTCTCTGTGCGGGCTGACATATTGTTTTTCAGTGCTAAGTTATATTGCATGGCGTCTACCGTAACTAATAGCAGTTGTGGTTAGGTTGAAATGCAGCCTGGACCAAAAATTAAGAGTAATAAATACACAGAAATAATAACGTGAATTTCTTGCTTAATAACATGTGTGCATCTACCCACATTTGAAGTGATTTTTCCTCATTTTCACGCATTCGAAGCTTACGTTGGAATGTATGTACTAAACTTGATACCGATAAGACAATTTTTCAAACGCAATAGAACAAATTCAAAAAACTATTTGCAATAATTATTACTCTGTTACAAAAAAAAAAATACTAATTAACTTAATGAATTATGGTCGAATTTCGACCACTGGGCGATCTCTAGTTTTTCTATTAACGAGCGAATAAAGCGAAATATTTTAATATTTATTTTTAAAATGGTGCGATAGGGTGGAATACGTAGGAAATCGGACAGGGAGAGTTACACAGCAGAGCAATAATATTGCTCTACCGTTTAAACGCACCTTGTCCAAAACAAAAAAATTTGTACAAATTTTACTAGTTGAGAAAGCCAAATAAAATGATTTCTTTCTCCCTCTCTTTTGTTTCTACTATTTTTGTTGAATGGGGAGACCACGTGGCGGACCTCGGCCGCGGCTTTATACTGGCCCTTTTATAAAAAAACAATAACACGTTAAGTACTATACTGAAACCATTTAATATTTAGCAACATAAATGCAGAAGCAACTTTAATACAGAATGCAAACTCAAAATACACACCTCAGACGATTTTACACTAGTAGTGATATAAAAAGCAAACTGTGAAATAAATTATTATACATTGGTTGGTTTACGTATTTAACACTAATATTTATGTGAAAAAGCAAACTGTAAATTTCTTTTCTTCTTGCCGAACAAGTCAATCACTTTGTCCTGGAAACCAGGGGTTTCCGCTCTTTTCCTGTGAACACTAAGAAGGCACAAGCTGCACAGACGGTCCTCGCCAGTGGTACTTCTCAGCCATGTCTTCACTCTACGCAGTGTGCTGAAAGAACGTTCTATAGTGCAAGTTGTGGGGGGTATGGTCTGGTAGAATACAAGCAATCTCCTTACAGCTGGGTAAAACATAGTTTCTGCAAGTATATCATTGAGCTTTGTTTTTTCCAAACACTCCTTATTTGTCCAAACGTCATACCATAATCTGGCTTCTGCTTCCAAGTTGTCTATTTGGTAAAACCTTTCCAAACTTTTTATACGGTATCTCTCATGAAATCTTCTTTCTTCTCCTTTTTCATTAAATGTGGGTGAAGAATCCCACCTTTGAATGGTATGTCTTTGTCTTTTTCATATCTTGTGATAAGTGACGTGATTATGGAATCCATGTACGGATTGTAAATTGCCACCTTGAAATAGTCTTGGGGTGATGAGTAATGGACATTCAAATTGCATCTGAGCGTCTGCCTTCCAGTCAATCTTGGGATTTTTACATCTATGTCAAGTTCCTTACAATCTTCTTTCACTGCCTCGAAAATGTTTCTGAATTCGTCATCACTTTTTCTCTGCTTTTGAAAATTGGCTATCAAGTCGGTGTTGACGAATCTGTAAACTGAGTGGAGATCCATATCAGTACTCTGGAGTTTGTTCACTATTGGTTCCAGATATGAAGAATACCTCGATATGATGTGTAGACAAACGATAAATGTAGTTGATGATGTTGCACAATCAAGTTGGCTGGCACGTGATCGAGTGTCTTGATTGTATTCACTGCTATATGCCAGGTGATTCAGACTATCCTTTATTACCAAGAAGTTTTCTTTGAATATCCTGATTGATTTATATTTATGGGACCATCTAGTTTCACAAAACAGTGGAATGTTAGGTATTGTTTTCCTACGCAATAGACTTTCTCTATAGAACCTAATAACTTCTTTTATCGTTCCGATTGTGTTACGAATTTCCTGGACACTGTTAAGATCATTGACAACCTAAGTTCAGTCTGTGCGATGCACAATGAAAATAGACAGCTGAAGGATACTTCCCTCTGATCCTGGCCTGAACTCCAGTTTCATGGCCTGCCATTGTCGAACAGCCATCAAAGCCAAGGCCAATCAGCTTATTCATATTAAGCCCTAATTTTTCAACAAAACTTAAAATGATGAAGAAATTCCTTCAGCATCCAAGGTAATAAGCTCCGTAAACCCTAAAAATTCTTCTTTTACTGTAAAGTTCTCTTTCTCGTCTACAAATCGTACTCCCACAGACAGTTGCTCTTTTCCACTAATGTCAGCCGTTTCATCGGCCAGTAATGCAAACGCTGATGATCTGTTTACCTCATCAATAATCTCATTTTGTATCACGGAGCCACATGTACTTATTAAATCGTTTTGCACTCTGTGTGATGTATATTTCGCTTTTCCACAATAGTTTTGCATATGATCCGCCAACACTTTGTCCCCCGCACTTACTCTAAACAAAAGTAAATCCTGAAAGTTTCCTTCGCTTGAATTCTTTCCTCTGATGGATATATCATGAGTGCCACAGAAAATTAAAGTAGCAAGAATTGGTTTGAGTTTTTTTTCTGTTGGTATTTACAAGCTCCGTGATCCCACTATCTAACTGTTCGATCACGTTTTTCTTTCTCATTTCTAAGGACTCACAAAAACTTTTAGCCTTACTGGTAGATTCTAGATGCCAACTGCTCTTTTCATGGCCTCGAGCATCTTCATGAAAATGTTTGTAATCTTGATGAGCCTTTATCACGAAAGCACCAAATATTCCTCTTTTTAAAACAGGTTTGAAAAGACTACAAAACTTACAAAGGCCCCCCTTCAACTTGAGCGAGTATACTAGCCATGAGTACTTTTGTAGCCAAGTTTTTTGAAAAGGCCTTTTGATGGTTTTTTTTCTCATCAATGTCCTTTTTGAAATCATAAGTCATATTTAGAGCATGTATGTTTGTTATTAATTGATACTTGACTTCGTCTGACACTAATCATTTATGTATTCACCTAAATCAAAGCTGTGATTAACTGTTAATGAACTACTAACGAACTCTGGATTGTTAACGGTGGAAACTGAAGCGGGCGGGTTGACGTCATCCATGTCAGTAGCATCAGGAGTAATGATATCAGCAGACCCAGGGCTAATGGTGGAAGGTCATTGCTGCAACGTGAAGTCAGGAATTGGTGTTGAGAATTTAGAAGTAGTTGTGGGACGCACTTTCGAAGGTATTGGATCTGGAACTTTTAATGAGTCATCGAGGTTCCTTTTCGGTGTAGCAGTATCACCTTTTTTTCCAAAGAAATTCCTGATATCCATCCCTGAAATAAATATTTCTGACTCGATTAGGTCAGAGCGAGTGAGCCACTATTTTGCAAGATCAATGAGGCAGTATACTCACCAAATATTGAGAGAAAAGAAGAAGCCTGATACTGGCAATGAATAAACACGGTGGTATTGCCAGTTGAGAGTCGACAGGGGCAAGATCAAGGTTGCGACGATGTCTCTTCCTTTCTTCAAACCACTGAAGAACTACTTTTGGGATATATAGCAATGTTGGCGTGTATTGCATATATGCACTCGGTGCCTCACGTCGACTGCGAGCGCGACGTACAACATAAAGTGTTTCCTAGCGTAGCGCGAAGGTATAATAATATTGCTTGATTGGCGGTTGATTTGAACCAGCATTATACGGCAGTTATGCTAAACTAGCAAGTAAATACTGTATTATTATATATCAGATTGACTAAAAGAATAAATAAAAGATAGTCGCTTGTATAAAACAAAATAAATAAAGCAGTTAATGTTGTAACCGTGAACACTATATATATTCCCCGAGAACTAGGGGGGGGGGGGCCGCGGCCCCCCCCCCTGCCCCCGGGCATGGGCGCCCCTAAGGTGCCACAGTACCAACAATATTTTTCATAAACTCATGCTTGGCCAGTTTATTTGACATTAATAATTCCCTGGATATTTGTTTCAAGACTTTCCTACTGCCTTGGTGTTTCTTAACTCTGTTATGTTCTCGTCTTTATCAGTAAATAATATTTTTTCTAATTTTACTGTAAAACGCGATTGAAAAATACATTACTATTTGAACTTAGTCCAGTAATCCTTCCAGGAAAATGAGACTTACAGTTTAACGTGGAATTACAACCACGGACTGTTCTAGCATTTCACATTAACAAATCACTGCTTTGCCAGGGGTAAAATTCAATTTTAAGGCATGTAAAAGTTGTAACCGGGACAGGGATTTTAATTGGGGATCTTCCTTCCACCAATCGCACGCCGTACCTATCTAAGACATTAGGCGAAATGTACGAGGCGTATTTTTTTAGTAAGTACCGTTTTGTCACACCGTGGCTGCAGCGCTACGGTCGGCGTTCCGCGCAAGCGCACTGGGTACCTGCATCTCTTGCCTACGCACTGACGCCATTACAGTCTAATTCTTTCTTGTTTAAACATTATGAGTGATGGAATGGTGAGAAAGTGGGTGAGAGCATTTAAAGATGGCCGCACAAATGTGCATGATGAACAACGGAGTGGACGTCCTTCGGTCGTTAATGAAATATTTGGTGCAGAAAGTGGACAATAAGGTGAGAGAAAACAGACGTTTTACGATTTCCTCCTTGTGTGATGACTTTCCTAATGTTTCTTGTAGTGTTTTTTATGGCATTGTGACCGAGGACTTGAATTACCGAAAATTGCGCTTACGTTGGGTACTTAAAATGTTAATGGATGTGCACAAAACCAAACGCTTAGGTAGTGCATTGACTTTCCTTGAGCGGTACCACAACGATGGTGATGATTTCTTAAGCCAAATTGTTACGGGCGATGAGACATGGGTGTTCTACGTCACACCTGAATCAAAGCAACAGTCCATGGAATGGCGGCATTCAGATTCACCCAAAAAAGTGAAGTTCAAGCAAACGATTTCTGCCCGGAAAATCATGTGCACAGTTTTTTGGGAGAGAAAAGGAGTATTGCTTGTGGAATTTCTGCCTCGTAATGAGACAGTCAATGCAGCAGCTTATTGTGAGACATTGAACAATCTGCGCCGTTCAATCCAGAACAAAAGACGTGGAAAGTTGAGCAAGGTCATTGTTTTGCCTCATGACCATGCCCGTCCACATGTGGCTAATCAGACCAAAGATCTCATCACATCTTTTCGATGGGAAACTCTAGATCATCCTCCGTACAGCCCTGATCTGGCACCCAGTGACTACTATCTGTTCCTGCACTTGAAACACCTGGGCGGTCAGCGTCTTGAAGACGATAACGAAGTTAAAACAATTGTGATGCAGTGGTTAACAAGTCAGGCGGCAGACTTCAATGAGGAGGGTTTTCAAAAACTGGTACTACGTTATGACAAGTACCTCAATATTGAAGGGAATTATGTAGAAAAGTAGAGTAAGGTACAGGCTTTTATGTAAAAATAAAATTATTGAGATATATTTGCACGTCTTTTTTTAATTTCAAAACGGTATTTACTTAAAAAAACATACCTCGTATAAGAAATGAAAACTATGTTTTCAAACATAATAAAATAAATGTACTCATTTTCTATACAATGTACTTTGTTTCTGGTATCCCAAAACACAAAAAAATACAGTGCTACCTTTCTCACGGTATCTGATGGATGATGAAATGAAATTTTATGAATTCTTTAGAGTTTAGAATGACGCAATCTATATTTTACAAACATCTGATGAGCATGGAAGTGAAGATAAAGAAAATACATTTTTTAAGGTAATCGATAACACGTAAACAACATTTGGCCATAAAGGACCGAAAAATTTCCTAACTACTTCTATATGCTTCTGCACATCCACCTGCCCGACACCAGATCACACCGTCAAAAAGTAAACCAAACTAATGACGGCGGGATGTCGGCCAAATGTCGGACGACACGCATTGTCGTTTGAGTGAGCGCTGATACAAAGTGAAGTGTCGTTTCAGTGACTGCGGGCCAGTATTAATCTAGTGTGGCCCGACCTGTATGGGTTACAAAATTGTTTGTGGGGCATTTATCTTTCAGTAGGTAAATAAGCATTAAATGATATTAAGTTTTAGTGTATCTTACGTTATTAACAGTACTTATAGTAAAAACTGAGTTATTAAAAAACTGTGTGAAACCACTTGTAAATTATTTCTGAGTTAGTTTTATGTGCAAAACCTGACCTATGAAATGAGTTCGCGTGATCGTGATGCCGGTAGAAAATCTGAGTAGGGTGGTTCAAAAGGGAAGCGAGCTATCAAAAGAAAGTTTGTGCTTTAATTAAAGATTTTAGTCATAGGAAAAGCTGCAAACATTTTTAAATCCCTGTGTATATCTTTCAAGGCATTTATATACATTAGTTTATTATCATCAATAATTTGTCGTCTTAATGTTTTGTAAACTTTTATAAATCTTCTAATATAATATTTCAAAATTCAAAATTTATTTCTTTATAACTTTTTCATTTCTTACTTTCGGTTCACATACTTTGCAATAAGGCCTTGCGAAAATCTGCCACCCGGAGCCTCGCAATGGTTAAGGCCGCCGCTGGGGAGGGATAGTCAATCTGGAAAGAATTTTTGATCAGTAGGAGAATAGTTTTGAGCAGTTTTCGCCAGCTTGCTTGCGCATCAGTTGTTTAACAGTAAGCGGAAGAGTTTGTAGTAGGATTAACGAAAGGGGTAACCTACACAATTTTAATACGTTAAAATACACGCAGTTGCGAATTTGTACAATACTAGCGGAGCTCCTGGCGTTGCCCGGTATAGTTGGCGTAGATTTACCCTTACCCTATTTTTATTCCCGCAATGAAAAACATTTGTACAAAGTTTCATAAAATTCAAGCCAACTTTTTTAGGAATTGAAGCAAACCTAGATTCACCCACCACCTATCGAGAAAAGGGTGGGTTGAAGTATATTTGCAAGTACACTATTTTCATTCGTCTGAAAAGATTCATGTATATCAATTTTCATTAATTTGGCTAAGAAGTTGCATTACTACATTACTGTACAACGCTAGATTGTGTTAGAAACTCACATTTGATTGAATTGCGAAGTGAATGGATATACTTTTTGCTCGAGACGCCAGATACATTAACTCCGCAGATTCAGACTTTTATACAAATATCAAAAGTGAATCTGGAATAATATTATCGTAAACAGAAGACAAATGCAGAAGGCCAAAGACATTGTCCAGACATCGCGCTTAAAGAAAATCTCTGTTGTTTTTACAATTATCTGTGAATTTAAAAAAAATTAATATCCCGAATTAAAGGAAACAATACTTCAAATTACGGCTATCTATGGCATTTAAATATCAAATATCCCGAATTAAAGGAAAGAATACTTCAAGTTTTGTTTAGTGTGCAAAATAGTTATTATTGTAAAGTTATCATATTGCTTTCGTTAAAGGCTATAGTCAGAGACATTTTAGTTGTGTGTTTAGTGCGAAGTATGCAACATCTAATCCTTCCATGTTTGGGATTTGTCATCATACGTTCAGAATTTCATTTAACGCTCCTGCGTTATTTAACGTTGAAACATAAGACATGCCAAACAACTGAAATGAGATTCTAAGCTTTAAAACGGTGAAAACCCCATCGTAATCGGCTCCGTGGTTTCCGAGTTTTTATAAGACCAATATATCCGGTTTTTGTTTTGTAGATGTTCGCGTGTGAAAAATCTCTAGACGAGAGTCCACCGGATGAGTGGAGCAGTTCAGTCAACTTAACGGTAACAGCTACCTGCCCACCCCGCACACGAAACAGGAATTCCCGAATAACAACAGTGTGGAAGTGAGGTGAGGGTACCAATTACCCCCGACACAGTTTATCCCCTGGGAAAACTTAAGTCAGTGGTTGAGAGCTCTGGGGATAAACAAAAAGCCAACCTCGCTTCCGAACATTAGCTTCAAACGGGTGGCAAGGTTTCAAATCAAGAAACACTGGAAATTTACGAAATGTATCGTTTTTGCCCGAGAGTGATGTGTAGCTCCATCCAGTAAAAATTGCCTGTTGATTGATGGGATCTCTAGGCGAACCAACGAACGATACTAAAAAAGATACATGACTTAAAGTTCTGTGAATTTTGTCTTCCCATGAGAGCTGCCGAAGGAGCCTGTCTTGAGGAGATTGGGTATTATGTTGCGAGCGAAGAGGGCAGGAGTTTTCTAATCAACACAAATACAAACTGGCGTACTTGCAGTCCAACATAAGCGGACAATATGGCAATGTCTGACTTTGTTTCTACGTCAGCATCTTCAAGCGACATCAAGGGGGAAGATGAGTGTGTAGGGAAATTGCCACCGGAGCGTACGCTCCATCGCAATTTAATTATATATATATATATATATATATATATATATATATATATATAGATTGAATTATTGCGTACTCCCACTGCATCACAACAGCCTTTGCCGGTGCAAATCATCTTATCATGAAATTGTAATACATTCCTACGATCAAAGACAGTGTGTGCACTTTCTGTTCATTGAGTTTTGCCTCTTTAACGGCCTTGATAAAGAGACTTACATGTTTAGGAGCCTCTCCTTCGAACATTAAATGAGCTAACATTTTAAAGCTTAAAGCATTAATGGTGTTAAAGACTGTCTTATATGACCTTCAATCACTTTACTTTGTGAATGTAAACTTTGAAGCATTCTGGCACCCTTTATGTCACGCTTGTCTAATCAATTTAACTTATCGTTATTTAGTGATGATAATTGTCTATTTACAACAAGTTAATTTGATCGATCACTTCAAGGAAAAGTTGAAATCATATATAGTATTTTCAATGCATTATTTTTTTATATTTTTCTTTTTATTAGCTGGCTCAATTGCTTTGTTGAATATTTGGTAATTTTTAGCCTGAAAGCCTTATGAGTAATCAATGAATGACAGTATAAGTATTAAAAAAGAATGGTCGCTTTTCACCATTTTTCGTTGGTTATAACAATTTTACAATAGATCTAAAATAATTAAATTGTAAACTACCTCATTTAATTTCATAATTAATAATGATAGAACGGGGAATAAATGTTATTAAATTCATACTGAATAACTATAAAAATAACGACCCCGGACTCCCACCCGCTAAAGTTATGCACAAGAGTGTTTCAGTACCTCATATAAGTATCATACATTTTCGAAGAGCAGTATTGGAATAGTAAATGAAGATTTAGGATTGGCAGTTGACAAGATGGTTTAGGAAAAAGGGAAGAAGGTTTTGAAATAACAGAGGAAAGTGAAGGGAGATAAAACAATACGTGTAGGTAGCTAATAGATGTTAAGTAAGTTAATAAGAGGACAGTGTAAGCTGGAAGAGACTTTTAAGTAAAAGAAATGTTCGTGTATGGAACAAAAATGAACTGTTAGGGCTCAGCGTCGAAAATATTGTAGGAAGTGGGGTCAAGGCATCAGGATTACAGAAAACTACCTAAGAAATGTAATCAAGACAGCCGGTCCGTCAGAACAGTGGTTTGCAACTGGTCCTGTTTAACATCTTGGCTCCAGTATGGTGTCGGTTTAAACATACAGCAGCACATAAGGTAACACTTTCCAATACCATAAGCAACCGAACCGAGATCTGGTTCGTCGTAATTAATTCTCCTGTAGCTACTTTATCTTCTATCTCAATACGTGACACTACAAATGGTATCCCAGCTTCCGCTTAAGTTATGGAACACGCGAAAAGCATCAGTCAACAACAAATAATCTGAACAGTGTTAACTTGTGCCACAGGTCAACGTTTTGTGTCATACCTGTTCTCGGGGTAATTAACATGTTAGAAATTTTTTCAAGCATTTGTAGATGACCAGGATGAGTATAATTTATTATTCGTGCTGTTCATGAAATATGAAAAAAGGAGGACAGACGCATGACTATCACTTATGTCCTTGTATACGAAATGCTTTCGATTTAACCGTGGCCTGTGCTACACAACCTTGTGATTAGGAATTGAGCATAAACCCGTACCCTATCCTGTTGGTGACGAGCTGGATGGTGAAAATTTCAACGTCATTTTTTTTTCTAATGGTATTTTCGTTGCTAAAATTTGACGAAATTTCTTGTTAGTATTGTTTTTTCTTCTCAGATACTTTTTTTTACTTATGACATTACTCCTCGTCGACGTCGAGGTAATGAGAGGAGGGATGGACGGGGACTAGGAACGGGAAGTAATTCGGCCATGGCCTTTTTGAAGGAAGCATCCCGGCATTCGCCTGGAGTGATTTGGGGAAACCATGGAAAACACAAATCTGGATGCCCGGACGGGGATTCGAGCCGGCGTCCTCCCGAATACGAGGACAGCGTTACCCACCACCTTCGGTTTTCAGATACCAAAAATTTAACTTCATAAATGGCTGTTAATTTTAAAATATTTATTCGTTGTTAGAAACGTTTTAAGAGAAAAGACCTATTTGAGAAAATATTAGCGAGTCGGATACAAGCTGCCTAGACTATCTTTCAAATTTTTAACGTGATTTATTGGTCCTAATCTCACTAAGCTCAAGAAGTATTTCTTGCGGTAGGCTATCAAGGGCATAGCCAGGATTTTGTTCAGGGGAGGGGGCAGGCAAAAAAATAATTGATAATATACATGCTACAAAAAGTTTATTAATGGTATACATATATATATATTAATTAATTTATTTATTAATGGAAATATATATATAGTATGTATAATTACACTAATAGTAATTTTGGAGCTACTTCATCTGTAATTTTATAACAATTTTCTTGTAAAAATTTTCTGTGTACACTAAGCATACACAGACAATTTAGATAGTTCTCTAGCATCGTTGACCTCAATGTAGAGAAGGATTCTCTATGTTGCTTGTTGTACAAGGCTGAGCCAACGAAATAAAGACTTTTTTGTTGCAGAATAGGATATTTCCGCCTCATTTAACTCTTTCGTAATATCTAGCTAGCTCTCCACGATTTTCTGTTGTCATACCCTTGTCCTTCCACAGTTTATACCACAGTCAGTGGCATAGCTAGGTCAACAAGGGCCTAGGTGCAAAAAATTTATTTTGGGCCCTCAGGCCAGATGGGTGACCTTTTTTTTGGTTTGTATTGCTGGTAGGGGCCCCCTTAGCTGAGGATGGGGGCCCTTGAGTTGTGCTTAGGGGCCCCTGAGCAGTGGTTGGGGGCCCCCTGAGCTGCGAGGGCCCTTAGTGAGGGGCTTCCTGTGTCTCAGGGGCTCCCTTAGACGACTGTAGAGCTAAAAAAAGAAAAAAAAAAGGCCCCCAGAGGTATGCTTGGGGCCCCTGAGTGTAGGGGCCCCGGTGCACTGCACCGCCTAGCCCCATAGTAGCTACGCCCCTGACCATAGTTCGACTTCATAATCAAAAAATTTTAAGTTGTTAGTATTGACAGAAACTTGTGATTTTTATTTTAATATCAACTAATGACATACTTAAACTTTGACTGGGATGTAGCTAGGTGTTGCAATCCAGCAATGCGGAATTAAGTGGATCAGCAATCCGTAAAATGGGGGGAAAACATATTTTAGTTTTCGTCACCTTGCCTCCCTGTCGTCACTTTCCGGTCCGACTTGTTCTCTGCCGCTTGTATCGCCCCGTTTACATGTACCTGTCAAGTTGACTCACGGCAACAAATATATGTTTTATTAAATTAGTATTTGTTGTTTAATAATACGCCATTACAACCGTTGGATATTGTTTTTATTTTCCGGAAAATTATTAAACAACAAATACTAATTTATCAAGCAACTGTAGTAGAAAATGGCCTACAATAATGAAAAATATATGTTTGTAGTCATAGACTCCCGCGGCCAGAGTCAGTTGATTATTGGCTGTCCGGGTGGCGCCGCGTCATGTTTCTTGAAACCGACGTTTCGACCCTCATTCTGGGGTCTTCTTCCAGGGAAACGTCGGTTCCAAGAAACATGACGCGGCGCCACTCGGACAGTCAAGAATCAAATGTATGTTTACTTGTGTCGTCCTTTAAGATCATAATTAAATGGATTCACTTTTACGTTTTTATAAGAACTCCAGTTTGTTTTTGTTGTGTAAATTACTGTAATTTGAGTTATGTCGTCCTATTGCAAAACTAGCTCCCAGATCGTACACACAAAAAGATACAATGAGAGTTGTTTCTGACGAGGAGGTAGAAACAATACAAAATGGTTACAATTATTGACAGCTATTTCAAAATCTATTGAATAAATGATGTATTAAAATGTTTTTGTCATAAACTGCACTTCATTGTATTTGAGATATTTCTTTTCAAATAATTCTGCTAATTCTATAAGATCTATGATAACAAAGTTTCCAAATACCATAAAAGTTGACATAATTGTTCAGTTTGCATATTTCAAGAAACAATGGCAAAGATTTTTGTTGAGTGTTTGAACGTCCCAAAATATCACCTATATTTGAACGTTTATGTTCACCGCAAAGAAACACATTTTAATATCAGCTTGCTTAAAATACGCGGTCCGTGCCCCACGGAGCATTGCCTCAGTTTGGTCAAAGAACGACTCACAAGTTTTGGTGTTGCTGTTGAAACTGATATCAGCAAAAGATCTAACGGAACAAGCGTCAGGCTGGCTGTCTAGTGGACGCGCATTCGCGCGAACTTTGTTACCTCGAAGAAAACCCGCCCACTGTAAACAGATTCGCGCGACTCTGTAACCAGTTCTCCGTTGTATCCAAGGGCGTATCCAAGATCAGAACTAGGGGGGGGGGGAGATCTTAACTAGGGGGGGGCAACTCATATTTTTTTGAGGAAGTGGGGTGAGGGACTGAAACATGACGATTAATTACAAACTGAAACTCAAACCCATTGAGGAAACTATTTTTATTATTGATTAACATAGTAATCCAACCACTTAATCCAAGGACCTACTATGTAGTTAATTAAGATCGTAGCTCAGATATAGTTTCTTATGTAAACATTAACCGTCTCGGATTCTCAGTTTCGGTAACTTTATTTCTCAAAATCTGACGGTGTACTTTCACGAAATTTCGATTCACACTCATCAGGCATCATCCAGTCACTCTTTCCTCTCTCATAGTGCTCCTGGGTCAGTTCTTCACTTGTAGAAGCGTACTAAAGGCAACTTGATTTTTCTTCTGAAAGGGGGGGGGGCAGCAGCACCCCTTTCCCCTCGCTGGATACGCCCATGGTTGTATCCCGCAACCTATTCCATTTCTTCTTGATATCAGTGAATATAACAAAAGAAAACACAACAATAATTCCTTAATACATATTTTTTAATTAAGAAATTTCTTTGTTTAGGCCTTATAACGGCAAAATTTCCATTCTCACATTCTATCATTGGGGACATGGTCTACTTTATAATTCATTTTAATCTTAAGCCGCATTAGTTATTTAACTTTTCGTTGAAAATATATTGGTACACCCAGAATAGTTTTATGCTAAGAGAAAAATAATTGCTTGAAAATAGGACACAAAAAAAAGTAATTCGAAAAGGCGGCCGAAACAATTTCCAGCTAAATTCGAGTAAACTAGTGCGCTTATATAAACTAGGTGAAATGAACTACGCTGTAAATAATCTTTATAAATTGACGTTATTTTGTTCGTAATATTATGCAATATGTTAAGTACTTTTGTAATTTTATCGATACGACAACAAACATAAAATTAATATGTAATACTATACGGACTGTTACATATTAAAGATTAGTAGCCACTAATACAATCTGCATAATAAATTGAATCAGTGTTTGAGAGAGAAGAAAAGAAATTGATTGCAAATTTTATAATTATTCCCTTGGCATGTTGTGTTTTGATGGATTAAAATGGTTTAAATGAACTGAATCACTGTTGTGAATGTATTAAAAACAAGGGAGTGCATTGAATTTTAGAGGACTGTAATTAAAAATGTTATGTGGCCTATAATGTTTTAAATGAGATTTTGAATTTTTTTATAAGTGTTTGGGTTCGTAAATATGATGCTATGTGTTTGTATATATTTTCTATTTTCATTTAAAAATGTTTTTTAATTGATTCTTGGCTGTCCGGGCGTCGCCGCGTCATATTTCTTGTAGCCGACGTTTCGACCCTCATTCTGTGATCTTCTTCCAGGGCAGAAACGCGTCTTCGATCAGTGAGCGGTGTTGTTTTATAGCCGAGGCCCGTCCCGTCTAGAGGGTTCGATTTTCCCGGCCAATCAGGTCCGAACCGTCACGTGTTTCGTTGGCCTGGTGGGGCGCGGCGCGATCTGTTGGAAGGTGACACGTGACCTGCTCCGTCCGAACCAGCGAGAGCCAGGCGTCATGTAATTTAAACCCGTTGTCTTCGTTAATATTTCCAACGCCTCCTCGACTATTCTTGGCCACCATTTATCCTCGCGCACTATAAAGGTGGTGTTTTCGAAGTTTGATAGTTTCGGCTGCATGCCATGCAATGGCGGATTTATCGATGTTGTTTGATCTATAATTGTGGATGTGCGCACGCAGCCTGTCCCCTATAGTGCGCCCGTCTCTCCTATGTACACCCGACCACAGGAATCTCATAGACCCTGGCAACCTGTAGTGGAGGCAGCCTGCCCTTAACCTTGACGAGCTGATTACTGACAGTAGTGCCTAAGGGCGGAGTGAGCTCACTTTTTTCCCCATGTATTTCTTATGTACGCCGGAGTGAGCTCACTTTTTCCCTTATGCACGCCGGAGTGAGCTCAGGACCACCCCCGCCGCGCACGTGCCACGCAGGTGCGGGTCATAATTCGTATTCTAATGAGTGTCGTGTGACCAAATCGTCTAAATGGCTTTATTATTTTTTAAACCTTAATTACAGTACAATATTCACTTTAGTATTACATTCTTGTGGTGTGACATATCGAAGGCGGGCCGGCGCCAACTTGTGGTCAGTTTGTGGTCATTCCCGCCCCCGCCCCCGTCGCAGCGGACGCACGTGCCGCGCAGGTGTTCGCCTCAGATCATAAATGGGAATAATATGCTAATGAGGCTACGCGGCGGGATCGTCGCGGGGATTACGTAATATTTCAGGCAGTGCAAGACCCCACCCTGGGGGCACAAATCTGTACCTAGGTGAATGTGTATGAATGTTTTGCAAATAGTGTTTGTGTGTGAAGAGGAAATATACCGTTTATCTGTGTATCTAGTTGGTAAATATATACAGTGCACTGCTTAGGTTGCTGCAAAAACATGTATACCAGTATAGTTCAAATATTTCAATGCTGTACATATTTAAAAAAAAAAAATATGGAAAGTTAAAATTCTGCGTCCTCACGAATGCGAGACCAGGGTTCAGATATAGACGACATTTCGTTTATGACCCTACCCTGGGGGGCACAAATCTGTACCTAGGTGAATGTGTATGAATGTTTTGCAAATAGTGTTTGTGTGTGAAGAGGAAATATACCGTTTATCTGTGTATCTAGTTGGTAAATATATACAGTGCACTGCTTAGGTTGCTGCAAAAACATGTATACCAGTATAGTTCAAATATTTCAATGCTGTACATATTTAAAAAAATATGGAAAGTTAAAATTTATTCACAAATTCGCCTATTCCTCTTAGGCAGGTGGTCGTGGGTTCAAAGTTCTAAAACATATAAATTAAGATGTAATCTTTAAATAGTGTTACGGCATATCAATTTACAAGTAATTTTTCTACCAAGTGCAGAGAAATTTATTCTATGAGAATCTGTCGAGCCGTTTTCGAGATACTAGTTTTAACGTTATATGATGTTGAATAAGCCGCCCGCCCGCTGACTTGAATGAATTTCATATACCCCGCAGCCAGCAGGCCATCCCAACCCTACCTGGAGCCGCACCGCAATGTATTATACTGTTTGGGCCCGCACGAAAAAAAAAAATCCCATCGACCGCCATTAATTTCTTTGTCCGCCCCATCTGTTTTGAGAGGTGTCCTCCTAACAAAACGTGCCGCCACCCCTTCATGATATAATAATTGTAGATTGCACATGAATTCAGAGTACAGATACATTATTTTTTATTCGTTGAATACGAAATAACGAAATCCTTGATAATTTCCAACATGAATACGACAAAAACATTCTGAAAGCTGTGAACATTTCAACGATTGGGCAAATAAATCTGGTATTTCAGATAGTGTACTAAGTACCTAGGTTATATTCCCAAACATCGCCACAGTATGTGTGGAGTAAGAACAAACGACATTATTGATACTGGCTGGTACTGTGAGTAAGCATTCAGCCACGGCCTTTTGAAGGAATCATCCCGGTATTCTCCTGGAGTAATTTCGGAAACCATGGAAAACCGAAATCCGTATAGCCGGAAGAGGATTCGAATCTTGCGTCCTCCCGAATGAGAGGCCAGAGCGTTACCTCTCACCCACCACGCTCTGTCACAGAATTCTCACATTTACTCAATAAAGAGGGCGACGGCTGCAGAAAAACCTAATTAACCCACAGAAAGACTTGGGATATCAGCATCGAAGGGGTCAGAACCGGGAAAAAAGCGTTAATAAGCTGACTCTGTCGAAATGAATTTGCTTCTCCCTGCCATGTGTGCTCCATTTTTTTCTTTATGGGCATGAAAGCTGTACCGAGAGAAAAGAATTGAAGCTTTCGAAATGTATTTGTATCGTCGTCTCTTACACATATCTTGGGGTGCTGAAAATCTCAAACGAAGAAGTACTTCATAGGATAGAGAAACAGAAAGAACCGCCCCCTATGTGGACCGCTACATACAGGCAGGAAAATACTTTCTGGATTTTCTATAGCCAATTGCTCTCATTAAAATCTAACTATTTACCAAGATACTTCAGACTTTTATCAACGAATACTAACGCGTTATTTTTAATATTATCACTTTCTGTGCAGAATCCGACTTACACAGTTCTTTCCAAAAAGTTATCGCACATCAGGTTTCAGTTTAGCGTGGTACGTGAATAATCATTATTATTTATAAATGTGTTGTTCTCGAGTACTAGATGAAATGTGAAGTGATAGGATGATTTCTGAGATCTTGTCAAACTAAGTAGCTCATGGATTGCAGTGAACAGTTGTAAGTGTAAAATATAGATTTCTAATGTCAAGGTAGTGGCACTGATGAAACTCGACCGAACTATTTTCAGTGTTACGTTTCCTGTTTGTTTGAAAACACAGAACTGTCGAGGTCATTAGAGGCGGGATGGGACTGCAGACTTTGAACTGGAGGGAATTCGGCCATGGCCTTTTGACATTCACCTGGAGTGATTTAGGGAAACCATGGAAACAAAAGTTAAATCTGGATGGTCACCATACAGAAAAGACGGATCAGGATTGAAGAAAAAAAAAAAAAACTCTGTCCAGCCGCTGACGGACAGGGATATATATAGATATGTAAAGCGTCTGCGTATACCTCATTTTCGAGGTGTATTCATGCGTGATGAATTACCTGAAAAAATTCGTCATCATGAATGTGGAATAGTGAACTTGGACAGTGCTGAAAATGCCGGAACACATTGGGTTGCATATATAAAGTACAAAGAAGGTGTAGTTAAATATTTTGACAGTTTTGGTGACTTACCCCCACCATTGGAATTGCAGCGATACTTTGCGGGCAACAGAATACTGTACAACGTACAACGTCACCAGGAATACGGCACACACGTATGTGGCCACTTGTGTTTAAAGTTCTTGTATGAAAATATTTGACATCGCGAGAAATGCGGTACAGACCACAGTTAGTTGGAAAAAATGGAAGAATACATACTTTCTGCAGAAACAGCGGTAACAGAAATAGACTAAACGCGTGAAAAATTACCTCACCTTACACTGATTTCAAAATGCCTACAGTCGCAATACAGAAATTCACCGAAGATAGCATCCACTAAGTTCTAGATCATGTTAGATCATTCATGAAATTTTTCGTCAGTGCCAGTATACGAGTCTGTTTCGTAGACTAAATGGATCTCGTGTACAACCTCCAAAGGGCACATGTGAATAGTTCTTATCCCGACACATGCGAAAAATGCGGTACAGACCACAGTTAGTTGGAAAAATGGAAGAATGCATACTTTCTGCAGAAACAGCGGTAACAGATGCATAGCATATTGTCGGGGATTGGCACGTATCTAAAACTGTCACGAACTGCACCACTCAAGAACAAGCTAGGAAAGGTGCCAAGCACAAACTTCGAAAGTATATACCTTTTAGGACTTACAGAATATTGACAACTTATACATGCACACACCAGTGTCAAGGATCATGAAAATATGCTCGGCCTCACAAATATTGACAGATGTTTCGGAATTTCTCGAGTTAACAGTCCAATCCTCATTCTGTTTCTATTTACCGCATACTTTGACAAGGCGTGTAGTGGGCATTCGCCTGGAGTGATTTCAGGAAACTATGGAAAAAATAACTTAAAACTGGATGGTCGCTTCCCGAATGCGATGCCAGAGTGCTATCGCTCGCCCAACAGTCATTGTCAATCCTCTTACGCACCCCAACTCATAAAATCCCGAAATGTTATGAAAATCGCAAAACATAGTGAATACAGGTAAAATATCGCCAAAAATTATGTAATATTCGCTCTACGAAAGAAGTCATAGATTGATATGCTAGAAGATGACTGAGGATGTATCAGTTTCATTAAGAATTCACCATTCCTCAGTTTAGATGTCCTAAATTACTTTATATGGACACAGTTAGCTTGGCAGGTAGAGTTCCATAGTGAAAAGGTTGTCGGTGTTATGAAGGACGATGCGAATTGCACCCTGATTGTGGAGTTTGCTGGGTTACGGGGCAAAAAGTGTGCATTCTGGCTCGAGACCGACCAAACCTGTAACATTTTTATTTTTTTTTATTTTTGCTGGATACCAGTTAACCAGTGGAGATGCTACATTTTGTGCTTAGGTACATCTCTTGCGGTATAAACTCTAACTTTCTCCGGAGCAGAGCCTTCGTGGGTGAATCCTCGAAAATTAGGCCATACTTTAGGTATGTTTTCAACCAGAGTGAGAAACATCCACTTTATTCATAAATGGTTACAACAGCTATCCATTCACCCACATGCATAGAAAACCATAATCCGTATGCCTAGATCTGGATTCAAACCGGTATCCTCCTGAATAAGAGGCCAACACTCTCGGTGAAATTATAGGTGACAAAATTATAAGTGTCTGATTTAAAAGTGACATGTTTACAGCATCAGCTAATCGTCACCACAATTTGAGTAGCTATATGGTGCAAATTGAAATCGACGTTTCACGAAATACGTCTTATACCCGTTGCGTTTGACAAAATAGTCTTCAATTATAATGACAACCTATATACCTCGTGTTGCTAAGTTTCGCTTCACGCACGTTTAAACTAGCATCAGAGTCCAGATTGGTGAACTATGGGACAAGCGGTCTTCCACAAACATGATTTCACAGGTTTGCAACCACCACCACTCCCCCCACAGTACGTGTCGTGATGTACCCCACATACAACAGGCTTACCCCCGCCATCACCACCTCCTATAAACTGGTAACCTTTCTCCAAAGCAGAGCCTTCGTGGCTGGATCCTCAAAAAAATCAGAGCATACTTTAGGTATGTTTTCAACCGGTGTCATTGTCGTTTGGACATATATTTATTCGAAAGAATGAGAATTTTAGGTATATGAAATATTTCGTAAAGTTAATGGAGCCTCAAGTCAGAACAGAATGCAAGTGCGAGTGTCAGCAAGTGCTGTTTATGGGTAAAACGCTGACGGCTGACTAAGAGGGCATCGCTCTGTTCGGTGACGCAAAACCGAACTTACGAGCGACCACAGCGAGCCAAACTCGCTCTCACTTTGTCGATCATTATCAACCAGTCAATATGGGCTAATTCTTAGCTAGGCCGTGTCTCGTTAGCTTGCCTCGCCACCATGCATCCATCGTGTCAATTCGCCATTCAGTCAAGAAGTTAATATTCTAAGAGTTAGTTTGCGCAGCCGAAATGCGGCTCAGTCAACAATTATTATTGTAGAGGCTTTCGGGAGTTATCCTTACAGATCGCGCTCTCAACTGTATTATACAGTCTTTAGTGGTCAATAAAGGGGACTCTAAATACGATAGTCGCCTACATTATTTATTAGGTAGATTCTCAGCTAGGTTATCATTTTGCCCTGGCCTTTCCCTGCCTAATCGGTTCTCCAACCGTAACTAATGGAGTGGTGTCATGATTCCTGACAATTAACATCAATTAACATCTTACTTTAGCCCACAAGTCTTTGCTTAGATCACCAGAAGACAGAAGACATCTTCAAGAGAGAAGACAGCGCAAGAGGATTAGAAGACTTAGTAAATGTCCCGAAGGTCAGTAAACTTCCACTCTAAAGTCTGCTTCCACCACAAGCCCACAAATTCACCCCCCATCCACTCAGGCCTCTTGACAACGTAAGGTTCGGCACAGGGGGTTCAGTCCGGCCTTTACATTTGGTTTCAGAAGTGGAATCTACGGATCGGTTAGTGGAAGATTCGAAACGAAGACTTTTAGGATGGAAAACCTTCGTGGGGAAAATGACGAAGAAATCACTGGTAGCAATTGAATGGCAGATGGAATGTATTGGTGGTGAGACGAGCGAGACAGTTAACGGTTGATAGCAAATTTAATCAGTCTTAATAAAAGTTATTATATCGGCGACGGGCTTCTACCACCGGGCGAAATCTACGCGAGACGGACGGCGAGCGGCCGGCGTCCGTGCTGAGCGAGCAGGAGTCGAGTTGCAGCCAGCGGCGACAACACCAGTTCTTCCGGGGACACCACGACGCCAGCAGAGCAGTTCTACCAGCTTCAAATCGTGAAAACAGCAAACGGTGAGTTTTGAACACGCACGCATGCATATGGCAATAAATTACGGGCTTTTTTGCGGGAAAATTGCATAATTTTCAAGTTCAAGAGTGATTTGTTTATTAAAAAATTGTTTTATTTAAATTTCCTGTTGAAAGTACGCGACTGTTTTAAAAGAACGAAAAATAAATGCTTTAATATTTGGTTTCTGTCGGAAAATGCTATGTTCAACGATAATTCTGTTCAAAATATGTTGTTTAATGCGAAATATGTGGCGGAAGGCAAAATTACGGTCTATCAGTTAATAAATTAAAAGGAAACTGTAATTCGCTTAGTATGTTTATCAGTTTTGTGTCAGAATTAGTTAGTTCAAATTCACAGATAATATACATTAAAGAAATTATTTCCTCAAACTATGTTTTAAAATGTGGTATACTTTCAAAAATATAAATCAATAATTTCTGAGTGAAATGAAATAACGTAATTTGCAGAGATAAGATTTAGTTGCAGATTATGGTTTTGACCGAAGGGCCCCGGACAAAGCGGTAATTTCAATTAAATTTACATATAAATGTAATTTGATTAAAAAAGGAAATGTGCAGTTTAATAAAACTATTATATTTGAGAATGCAATTAATTACAGGGTAGGTACGGTCAAATAATTTTCAGTTAAGGAAGCATGAACTGCATAAATTCTATTTAGAAGGATAGTTGAATAGTTCGTAGCTCTGATCGTTAGCGCGCACCGAACAGAGTAACCAACTATATTGTTAAATTCCATAAATGTTTAAACAAATATGCGTTAAGGAAAAAAAAGAGATCTCACTGGTTTTGGAAAGACATATACGTAACTCTTACTCTCTCTAAATGCAATACAAGTTGAGAACAATTATTTGCATTAGTTTATAATTATTTCAATGTGTCATATGGATTTTGTGATAATTAATGTAAATAATATGTTGTTTTGAGCAAGTGCGGGTAAAAAAGAGCTAATCAATGTTCAAGTTAAAAATCATTCTTCTGTTGGTTAAATTAATTTAGCACTTTGTCCTTGTTAAGTTGGCAGACATGTATCATGTATTACGAACTAAAAGTACGTTTTCCTTTATATGTAAAGACAGCAGTATTTGAAAATATGTTAATTAAACCTTGTAGCATAAAATAATTTAAAAATCTGTTTAAGAAAATAGCGAGAAAATATGCACTAAATTACAAAATGAAACTGAAAAGTGGCAGTGAAATGAAATGTTTCCCAATTAATGAAATTTTATTATATCTCGAAGCGCGTTATCTAGCAACAAAATACAAAATCTGGTTTTAGATATGATTATTGTGCGTGGAAAGAATATGCATGCTGTTTACAATAAAAATAAGATATTCATGGAATAATTATTTAATATGCTGGCCTGATGAAAAAAAATAAATTTAAGATCAGTGTAGGTGCTTATTGGAAAATTGTAAGAATAACTGTGCTATTTAAGTAGGTAGAAGTAAAAGGTTATCGTATAGGAGATGTGTGCTAGGTGATATTGATAGGGCGTGCGAGAAATAATTTATTGAGTGATGCTGCAGCGAGGAAAATAGAAAAATGTCGAAATGTTGAAATGTTAGTGCATGTCGCAAACGGCGAATGCGTATAAAAGTTGAAGGGTGCTGAGTAGTTAATTATGAGCAACGGTTACGGAGGTTAAGAATTGATTTCTCAGGAATTATCGAACGGGTTGAGAGTAGCAAAGATCTCGAAGTTCAGG
>JARYHS010009131.1:0-23137 GCA_031002005.1 Vandiemenella viatica | reverse complement strand
TATTGTACTGTGTGAAATTGTAGTGAGCCAAAGTTTGCTTGAAAGTGATTTGATATGTTTATTTTGTAAATTCTTGTAAATCAGTGTATATAGACTTTATTTTATGTAAGAAAATTATTTAAGTCCATTTAATATGTTTAAGAACCGAATGGTGCAAGAGAATTTCTTAAAAGTTTGTAATTCCATGTATTACTGTAAGTTACGATGTCGGCAGAACAATTTTCTACCGTTTGAAAGGATTTCTGTAAATAATTTTGTATTTAAGTATCTAAATTACCATTTCTGATCATTTTTTAATGTTGTTAATTAATTTTGTATTAATTCCGATTGTTTTTAATATGTTAGATTGTTTGAGTGATTGTTAATGATCGAGAAATATCGGGCGGATGCCTTTGAAGAATTCTCGTAATTTCGATAGACTCTATATAAACAGATCGCCTGGACAGAGACAGTCATTCAGTAAGTAAGTCAGTTTCATGGAGGAAGGAATATATGGAGACGACGCAAGGGACCTTCGCCACATACTGGAATGAAACCGGGTGGAGAGAAGTGGGGAGGGGAGGCCGCCATATTGCTTGACCAGAGAAACACGAAATAAGCACAAAAACCTCAAGGGAATCATAACAACCGTGGCACCGCAATTTGATGATGGATTATTATGTAACTCGACGAGACACATCAAAAATGAAGAATAAAAGTTTTTGATATCGTGATTAGTTCTCGAGATATACTGTCTCAAAAGAGTGGAGTTTCTGGTTGAAATTCAGAAGAAACGTGTCCCCAAAGTCAAATTTGGTGATAGATTCTTATGTGACACGACGATACAAAATCGAAAATAAAGAATAAAATTTTTCGATATCTCGCTTAGTTCGCGAGATATACTGTCTCAAAAGTGAGGTTGTTAGGTTATGAGGGGATTCAACGATAATCGTGGCGCCGCAATTTGATGACGAATTCTTATGTAACTCGATGAGGGAAACTGAAAGTAAAGAATAAATTTTTTGGATATCTCACTTAATTCTCGAGATATTGTACCTTAAAATTGACGTGGTTAAGTTGAAATGCGGCCTGGACCAGAAAAAAACTATCGCCATATCCATATTTGATGATGAATTCGGACGTAACTTAATGAGCAGGTAATTCTTTTTAACTTGAATAACAAACTGTTTATTTCTACAGTCCTTAAATTTTAGTTGATGTTCAAAAAGGTTATATTTCACATTCTATTTCAGTAATTTACAAGGAAGATTTGAAAATCTAGAAATATACTTGTAGACATATTTACAAACAGAAACAAGTAATATCTGAAATTTTAAAAAAAGCATAAGTCAATGTTTAGAGCTTTAAAAAAAATTAAAACTTCATAAAACCTCATAGTTTCTGAGCTTACTTAGAAGATATTGTACTGGTAGTGGCCTATATAATTTTGCTAGAAAAATCAGTACATTCAAAAATCAGAAGCTAACAGCTAATAATAAATAAATTGTTTGTTCTCTTCTGGTATACACCACATTTCAACCTGCCAACATTTCCATTAATATTTCGCTACAAAAACCAAACTATGTAGACATATCTAAACACAAGAAATGCATCGCGAACTACATTTCCGTCAACAAAGTTTATTTCATCACGTTTAGTAGTTCGCACGGCACAAATTATCACGATTAATTTAATCGTGCAATTTCAGTGTAAACTTAAACGTAAGTAATGCATGCAGAATACCATATTCACTGTGTCGCTATGTAAACATCACCCGTTTAATTAAATTTCCAACATTTGTCTACAATAAGGCTAGCTTTTCAGGTGCAAAATAGTAACATATGCTAATTGTCTACACTACACCAACAAAATTTGAGAATAATATGATCCTATTGAGAGCAATGAATAAATTTATAGCGAATGGCAGTAATGTTGCGGTTGCCTGTCAGATACTTCAAGAACGATAATTACAATGTGACTTACTTATTAAACGCTATTCCAGGTTTTTCCTATCTCGTCTGTTGTGCAACCATATGCATCACAACTTGGGATTATAGAAAACTTTAGAATATTAGAAAATTAAATATTCTCAGCAGCTGACACAGTGCAAACAGTCCAATGTTTTGGTACTCCTACGATGTCCGCCGCGCAGGCACAGTTTTTTCACGAGGGTTCACGGATTTCGCGTTATCTCGTCTCCATATATTCCTTCCTCCATGGTCAGTTTAGTTGACAGTATTCAGTGTTACAGAGAGTTTCAATCATTCAGTTGAGTTCACAAAGATTTTATTTGCAACGACTCAGAAGTGCATCTTTGGATTGTAACCATGTTTGTGAATATCGCTGACTGTTGTTGTTGATTCAAAATAAAACAGCTCTTCAAAAATAACCTGTTTGGTGGACTTTTTAATTAATTAATCAGTAATTAAACCTCCGAAAAACCTTAATATGGCCGTGGACAGTGACGAGAAGTTATTAACATCTGGGAGATGTTAATCTTCTTAAAGAATCGGCAGACTGCAAGTAGAGGTTACAAAAGCTGCCCGAGTTGGACGGCGACGACTTTGAAACTGGATACAACGAGATAAACGCAGCAAACATCGGAGATTTTCATCGGCGTCTGGAATCAGGAGTAATTTTCCAACGGCAAGCGGATTTTCTCGGCCTATAAAATCGTCGTCTTCCAGCAGTGAAGTGTTTTGTGTGTGATTCAGTGTTAACCATGAAAAAAGTGCTGTTCAGTGCTACTAGCTGAAATTTAAGGTGAAGAAAAGTGTTTAAGTGATACAAAAGTAAGTACTGAATTCGAATTTTGCTTTTGCATGTTATTTTGTGGCAGGTTAGTAAAATTTTAATTCTTCTTAACTTCGTTTTCATGTTGATTTTGCTAATTACTGAAAATGGCTGATAGTCAGAATCTACAAACATTTTAGAGTCTTTTGTAGCCAGTTTTAATGTCAAATTTACGGAACTTGATGGCAAATTTGATAGTAAGTTTCCGAAATTGATGGCAAATTTGAGCAAGTTTTCCAAATTGGATAAAAATTTCTGAATTTAAAACTGAGTTAAATCTTGACAGCAAATTTTCTGAAATTAATGATAAGTTTTCTCAACTGCAACAAAACAATGATAAAACATTCTCTGATTTGACTAAATGTTTTGATGTTAAAATCGCAGAGCAATTTCAGGGTTTTAGCTCTCAATTCAAGGAGATATTAACAATTTAGATTCTAAATTGGGGAAGGTAGTAACAGAATGTCAAGGAAAATTTGAAAAGGTTACAAAATTTTGTGAACAGAATAAGGCTGAATGTGAAAATTTGATTTATAAAGAAGTCAGTGAAAATTGTGATAAGATGAAGGAATATGTCTTTATTCCAAGCTAATGATGTTAAAGCTACTGAGTTGAGACAGGAAGTGGTTGGTTAGGGAAAAATTAATACATTGGTAAATCATCAGGAACAACTTACCCAGGGATTGGAGACAACCCAATGTAACGTTAATCAGTTAGAAAAAGGGTTACTGGGTTACAGATTCAGTTAAGTCAGATTCCCTTAACAGGTAATCCAAATTTCAGTGTCGATGTAAGAAGAATTTGAATTCTATGATGATAGTGGGAGGCTTCACCCTATTGAATTTAGATAATTTTGAAAGATCAGACTATTTTAATTTGTTACCCGATAGTAAGAAAATTGCACTTGTGGGTAAACATCTAAAGTCTTATGCTAGGGCATGGGGTGATAGACAAGCTAGGGAAGTGACTGACTACAAGCTGTTTAAAGAAAACTTTTTGAAACATTTTTGGTCGACAAGCAGGCAGATTCAAGAAAAGAGGAGTTGATGACTGGAGGCCCTATAAACCTGGTAGGGAAACTCAACATGATTTTTTTCATAAATGTTGGATCCGTTGTAAGTATTTAGACCATCCTTATGGAGAGGAGGAATTCATTGATTTGATAGGAGCTAGGCTACCTCAGCAAACAAGAAATTTAATTGCCACTTTGGATGTAGTAAATGTGGATAGAGTTTCTGAATTGTTGAGACGCTTGGATGCCCAGGAGTCATTCAATGAACAACATTACCACCATCAACACCATAGGAGGGGCAGCAGGAGTCCCCCTAGAAGGGGTAATGGGTCAAGGGATGGTAGATCGAGGGGACGGGATCGTGATAATTACAAGGAGGAATGATAATGGGGAGTGAGAGAACAGAACCCTCAATCTGAAAGGGAAAGGCAGCATGGGGGGCAGGCAAACTAAAGACCACCCCTGTGATGGGCCCCGCAGTGGTGGACAAGAATGTGGGTCCAGGTACCAACTGCTATAGCGTTAATACCATTTTTATGAATAATCCCCGAGAAGATTTATTGGAAGAGGTGGGTAGCAGCAAGTGAATTTCAGGATAAGGTTATGATAGATGTAATTAATGATGTTGATGATGTAAAGGTTGATAATAAGATAAAGCGGGAAGGGGACCACCATAGTACCTTATCACTAGAATCAGTGTGCGAAAGTAATAATTTTCATGTAGAAGATTTTCGAAATGGTCACTGCTTAATTACAAAAAGGGGTGCAGAATTTATAGTGCATACTACAGTGTGGCTATCAGGAAACTTGTAAGGTCCAGAATGGCATAGTTGGGACTATGTGTGCTAGTATAGGTGGTAATGAAGTTTGTAGAAGTGCTGAAATCGAGGAGTTTCTCAATATCTTGAAGATGAAGGTGATACAGTGGTGTGGATAGGAGACCCAGATGAGGAGGAGAATTGTAAGTCAAAGTATTTGTCTTCTGAAGAGAGAGAGGTTGAAAAGCCTTATGTACCAATCCCTAAGTTGGAAAAATGTCCTAATTTTGACCTAGCTGATACGTTATTTAGCTCTTTATTTGGTGTAGATGATGACATTGAAGAAATGGGTGGGAGTAAGGATTTATTTGAACCAGTTTCTATTTGGAAAATTGTACAGAATGTGACTTAGATGACACTATGTTTTGTACCTCTTTGATGTGGAAGCTAAGTGAAGTAGTAGTTGCTGAGAAAAATAATTATTTTGTGGAGGAAGTCAGTAAGCCAGATGTTAAAACAGTTTTAGGTACTGATTCAGATAATTTGGTAAGTTTAAGTAGTAATCAGATGATGAAGAGTGGGGTTGGGAGTAATGATGGACTAAACTGCAGTAGTGAGAATAATAAATTTGTATTACCAGTTGAGTCAACAACATTGCTTTTAAGTGACAATCAATTTGCTAAAACAGAACCATTGTATGTCTCAGCTGTTGCGTGTGGTTGTACCAAAGTCTGTTGTCTGAGATGATTGGAAGTTTGTGTTTCTGTATATATGAAGCTTTGTGAAAATAGAAATGTAATATTAATGTGTATACAAAAGTTGAAGAAAACTGGAAGGTTAGGAAAAAGTAACTTACATGGTTCTGGGTTTCCAGGGAAATCCTGGAACCCACTTATGAGAATTAATTGAAATGCATGGTTTGGGGAGGGGTCAACAACCTGTAAATATCTAATTTTGTAAATAAGTATGTCAATTGATGCATGTAAATAGTTTGTGTGAGTACTTAAGTTCAGATGCAGATGTAAGCATTTCAATGTATTGACAGTTTTGTGTAGAGACTTTTGGTGTTTTCATGATGTTGTGACTTTCTACATTGTGGCGACAAATTATCAGCTGTAAAATGTAAACAGACTGTTGTCATAAACAAGCAGACATCAAGTGTGTAATTTGGAGTGAAAATGATTGTAACTTAAGGTGATGGCATTGAATGTTTTGTTGTGTGAAAACAGTAAATGATAAAATGATTGAATCTGAGAAAGACAATTATTGTAAATCAAAGTCAGTGTCATGGACTATGTGCAGAATGTTGTATGTGATGAAGAATTGTATTTGTTCATTGTAAAAGTCATTATGGTTGATTGTAATCTGTTCGTGTCTGCATTAAGTGTACATTCAACCTGCTTAGATTCGTGACGGATTCAATCAATTTTATCCGTGTAAAATTAAGTGAATCCTGGGGAGGGGGCTGTAACAGCCCTAATACCTGAATTTTGAATAGTATTGTACTGTGTGAATATTTGTAGTGAGCCAAAGTTTGCTTGAAAGTGATTTGATATGTTTATTTTGTAAATTCTTGTAAATCAGTGTATATAGACTTTATTTTATGTAAGAAAATTATTTAAAGTCCATTTAATATGTTTAAGAAACCGAATGGTGCAAGAGAATTTCTTAAAAGTTTGTAATTCCATGTATTACTGTAAGTTACGATGTCGGCAGAACAATTTTCTACCGTTTGAAAGGATTTCTGGTAAATAATTTTGTATTTTAGTATCTATAATTACCATTTCTGATCATTTTTTTAATGTTGTTAATTAATTTGTATTAATTCCGATTGTTTTTAATATGTTAGATTGTTTGAGTGATTGTTAATGATCGAGAAATATCGGGCGGATGCCTTTGAAGAATTCTCGTAATTTCGATAGACTCTATATAAACAGATCGCCTGGACAGAGTCAGTCATTCAGTAAGTAAGTCAGTTTAGTTGACAGTATTCAGTGTTACAGAGAGTTTCAATCATTCAGTTGAGTTCATACCATGGAGGAAGGAATTATATGGAGGAGAAGTGACGTTAAATCGGTGAAGCAAGCACTAAACTCTCCCGCATGGTGGCAGCACCGGCAGCGACCATATGGCGCTTCCCAACAATTAAGGTGTTCACATTGTGGTAGATGCAGTGATTATTTCATTTAGTATTGTGTATAAGTGTTTAAAAATGCCAGCTTGTGTTGCGTACGGTTGCACAAATAGGCCAGACATGGAAAGAACCTGGATATCATTTCATAAGTAAGTTGAATTGTAATTATCGTTGTTGAAGTGAGCGGTAGACACCGCAAACTTTGCAGCACGTCTATAAATATTTAGTCATAGCTCTCAATGGGATGACTTTGTTCTCAATTTTTTCTTGGTGTAGTGTAGAAAATCAGCAAACTTGCTATTTTGCACATAATAGACTAGCATTATTTTGTAACGAGTGTTTAAAATGAGATTTAAAAGGGGCGTGTGTTTACTTCGCGATTCAGTGAATTCACTATTACGATTTCTTTCGTCACGTTGCTGACAATGGATGATGAAATTAACTGTTATGTGAGAAGCTGTGAGTTTATTAATTTTTTAAATAGCTATGTCTGGCCATTGACTTAGGTTATTTTAAAGCTTCATATAAGACTTGTTTCTGTTTGTAAATACGTCTATACCTATTTTTACCGATTTTGAAATCTTTCTCATCTATTTATGTCGAAACAGGTTCATGCAGAAATAAAAATGGGCTTCATAAATAAAGAAGTTATTGGCCTTTGAACAAAATCAATTTGGGGAATGTGTTTCTAATTTAGTCTCTTTTTTTTGTACAACATTCTCCCCCCCCCCCCCCCCCCGTATCTAAATCTAACTGAGAGATAATTTTTTTTACAATTGTCCTAATAAGTAGGGCTGTGAAATAAGACAACACATCTTGATCAAGAGAATGTTCATTAAGGTGACTGAATAAACATTTTATTTCTGGTACCAGCCTACAAAATGTCTGGGTTGCTCATCCCTAGAGTGGGTCCTCTTACTTTTTTTCTGGTCTAGGACACATTTCAGACTAACCACAAGTGGTAGTAATAAAACTGAAATATCCATTCTGCATATCAACCATGTAATCATTGTGGCTTTGACAGAATTAATTTTTGGTCCAGCCTGCATCCAAACCTAAACCCCTCAATTTGGATGTTGTATATCCCCCAAACTAAGCAAGATATCGAAAACATTTATTCCTTATTATCGAGTTTTTTCGTCGTGTTACATAAGAATCCATCATTAAATTTGACTTTTGCGAAATTTTTCTTCTGCATTTCAACTCAAGACACCTCACATTTGAGACAGTATATCTCGAGAAACTAGGTGAAATATCGAAAAAATTTACTCTTTATTTTTTATTTGTCTCGTCTTTTTAAATAAAAATTCATCATAAAATTTGACTTTGAATAATTTTTTCTTCTGAATTTCAACCAAAACCATTTCACATTTGAGACAGAATATCTCGAAAACTAAGCAGGATATCAAAAAATTTTATTCTTCATTTTTTATTTTTCTCATCGAGTTACATAATAATCCATCACCAGATTGCGGCGTCACGTTATTCTAGAGTCCCCTTGAGGTGTTTGTACATATTCCCCGTGTTTGTTGGGAAGCGGTTAAGCCCCCACCACTCCGGCCATGCCCCCCCACTCCTCCGCCGGCCTGCTTCACTCCCATGCGTGGAAAAGGTCTCTTGCGTCGTCTCCATATTATTCCTTCCTCCATGGTTCATACTTGGAGGTAGGAATAGAGGGGAGACCAGAAGTCGCTTAAACTGTGAAGCAGCCTGTCTCCGGAGCCGCCATCTTCGTGAGTTCAAAACATTGGTCTGTTTTCATTAGCTTCCTGCTGTGAACATTTCATGTTCGGATATTTCAAGGTGTTTACAATGCCAAATTGTGTTGCCTATGGTTGCACAAACAGAACAAGTAAAAAACAACCTGGAATAACATTCCATAGGTAAGTCACGTTGAAATTATTGTTCTTGAAGTATTTGTAGTGCGGCGTCTGCAAGACATAATAGATATCATTATAGATTTACAGTGCCTGTTAAAAAAGTTTATTCACAGCTCTCAATAGGACGACGGTGTTATCAAATATTTGCTGATGCAGAGAACCATTTTATCTTACTATTTTTCACGTGTGGATCAAGTTTACATCGCGATGAAGCGAATACATTATTCTATGTGCTTTATTCCAGTTGTACCTAATTTATGTTGAAAGTGTTTGATGAAATTAATTGTGATAATTTGTGAAATGCGATCTAGTAATCGTAATGAAGTCCATTTTGTTGTTATCTGAAATGTAATTCGCAAAAACGGTTAAAGTGTTTGGTTGCATTTGCGTCGTTTAACTCTTTTGCGGCAACATTAAGTCAAATTGTGATTAGGTTGAAATGCAGCCTGTTGCAGAATATTCTTTTTCCAGCAAACAAATTATTTATTTGTTATTAGTAATTTATTGAGCACGTTGTTAGTGACACAAGCTTGCGACTTTTGGTATATGGTAACAAGATAATTGCACTGGCCAGTTCTATCATTACATTGGCGCCATAATCTGATGATGAATACCTATGTAACTTAACGAAACTAATTGAAAGTAAAGAACACAATTTTTTGATATCTCACTTAGTTCTCTTTTCTTTTGGTCCAAGCCACATTTCGACCTAACCACCTCATTTTTGAGACAGTATATCTCGAGAACTAAGCGATATATATATATATATATATATATATATATATATATAAGAATTCATCATCAGATTGTGGACCCACGGTAATGATAGACTCCCCTTGCACTGATGCTGCTGAAGAATTTAAATAGGTCTATCGAATACTAGTGCAATATCTCCTGAGTAAGCCGTGAATTCTTTTGAAGGTTTCAGTTGTTTTAAAGTACTAACCATTCATCTAGCCTATTTTAATAATTTCATATAGGACTTGCTTCTGCTTGTAAATAGGTCTAGACCTATTTTTCTTGATTTTGTAATCTTTCTCATCAAAGATTTTGAAAGGATTAAAATTACTGAAATGGAATGTGGTAATATAATCTATTTGAACAGCTATCCAATCTATTTGAAACAGCAATATTAAGCTTAGGTCTTGTTGTATTTTTTTGCGACTATAGGGAGAAGAAAAGTTCTGTTTCGGCATACAAAATTCCTATCTAAAATTATTTAGCAGCTTGTTTTCCTTGAATTCTAATGTTTATAGGTTATATCAATTACGGTAGTTATAAATGTGACCCAATAGGCTTCATTTTTAGTAATGCGATGATTAAAAACGAAGAAATTCTTCCGTTCCGTATACATTCCTTGTGTTTCTTGACCCTACCAATATGGCGACCTCGCCACCCCTCCGCTCTCCACTCGGCGTCACGTCGTTGTATGGAGAAGGTCCCTTACGTGGTCTCCTCTCTTTTCTTTGCTCCATGAGTTCACAAAGATTTTATTTGCAACGACTCAGAAGTGCATCTTTGGATTGTAACCATGTTTGTGAATATCGCTGACTTGTTGTTTTGATTCAAAATAAAACAGCTCTTCAAAAATAACCTGTTTGGTGGACTTTTTAATCAATTAATCAGTAATTAAAACCACCGAAAGAACCTTAGACTTAATTGCATAGCTTTTCTTACAAGTTTGGTGATTTTTTCCTGCACCTACAGCTGCAGAAGGATGGCAACAGGGCAAAACTATTTTCCACTCAAATAACAAAAACATCAGAAGCCCGCCTTGTTCTGGTTGCCCTTCTCCCCGTTGCCAGTTAACAGCCATCTCTGTTACCCTCCTAAAGCTGCCTTTCCAACGCCTTCCTAGCATCTAACAATTCAGCCTCAAGGAATCAGATTTTCAGGTCATGAGTTTCTTCAAAACTAGTGTTATTCTTGCTCAGGTGGTAGAAGGTTAGGTACTTTATCTAAGGATTTCACAGATCAGGATTATGTAGTGATAGTGGGAGGAACGGGAAATAGTATGGACAGGAATGATAATTATTAGAGATTCCTAGAGAAAATAGCAAAAGCAACGTGCCACACTCCGGTCAATATGATGCCAGTCCTGAGACGCTATGGTCTGCCACATATGATTTCTGCTATGTGACGAGTTAATCTGGAGCTAGATCGGCTTCTTATGTCTGACGTCGGCTCTGGCATGGGCTTGGTACCTGTAGATGCTATTGATATGTGGGATTATACTAGGCATGGCCTACAGTGGAGGCCCTACACCTCATTAGTAGAGGGAATGAGGCTCTTTTAGATCTGATAGTCGGACGTTTAGTTGGGGCTATCAATTCTCATGAAAAGATTCCTGTAGTTAATGGTGTTAGGACAGCTTCTTTTTTAGATTAGGGTCAAGTTTTAGGCATAGAGCTTTTAACAGGAATTAGTTTAAACAATAATGAATTTACAGATACCAAAATTAAAAATTGTGTAGGGATTAATTTAAAACATCAAAATATCAGAGTGTTATCAAACCAAATTGTGTGATAACGAAGGCTTACACGGCGTATCGATGATATGAAGTCTTCACGGGTTCTCCGCCGTATAGTGTTGAAGAAAGACAACAACGAGCTTTTGGCGGCTAGCTCGGCCGCCATCTTCAGGTCTGGTGTTATGCAGGTGCACAGAGCATGGAAAATCTCCGACGCATCCGAGCTTGAACATCTCCGCAATGCTTTCAAGAGGAATGGCTATTCCGATCGGGTTATAGGGCGGGTGATTGGAAAAAAGGCAAAGAAACGCCCAGTACACACAGAAGTTCAGCCAGAGACTCTGGCCTTCATCCCATATTCAGGTAACATCTCGGAAAAATAGACAGGATAGTGGCTCGGCATGGAATCAAGAGCATTTTCCGTCCTCCTGCCAAGATCCGTGACTGGCTCCGGCCCGTGAAGGATGACTTGAGATTGATGACTCCAGGTGCTTACAGTATACCATACCAATGTGGCAAGTCCTATATCGGCCAGACAATCCGAACCATTAAGGCTCGTGTGGCAGAGCATCATCTGCTGGTTCCAGATGGAGAAATCTGCAGTCGCCCAGCATGTGATTGAAAACGGTCACAAAATGGACTTCGGTAATGTAAAGGTGCTGCCCTAGTGTCCCTTCTACTGGGAGTCAGTTATCAAAGAATCGTTAGAGATACGCAGTCAACAGGGACACGTGTCTTTGGCTTAAAGACGAGTGGAAACCGGCTTTGTCCTTTCTGAAACATTCATATCGCAATCAGAGAGGTAGCGAGGCGCCGCCGGGAAATGTAATTTCCGGCTCGCCATGATTGGCTTTGACAGTCGTTCCGTCAGCCAATCAACGACGTGTGCAATACGGGAGCAGCGGGACGGAGCGAGTGAAGTGCAACTCTGGTGCTCTCTGCATAACATCAGACCTGAAGATGGCTGCAGAGCTAGCCGCCGTAAGCTCGTTGTTGTCTTTCTTCAACACTATACGGCGTGAAGACTTCATCCCACAAAAACAATTCTAGTAAAAATATGCCAAGTCTCGTGTTCATGTAGTGACAAAAAGTTATGAGATCATCTTCTGAGCCAAGTCTACACTTTACAGTGTGTATTCAGTTCACTTTGTGAAACAGAATGGTTTCTCTCGGTGTCATAGATCGTTTATTTAGGATAAAAAAAATCTGATGACTTGGCCATTATGCACGTCATAATTTTTGCTGAAATTGAGAGCATAATAAATACTAGTCAAATTCGAAAAAGAGCGAGGGTAATCTTGGATTTTAAGTATTTATATCAAACACATTTAAGGCATTTATACAGGTTAACTAAAACATGGTGTGTGTAATGGCCAAGTCATCAGATTTTCCCCCCCCTAAATAAACGACCGATGACACCGAGAGAAACCATTCTGTTTCACAAAGTGAACTGAATACACACTGTAAAGTGTATTTTTGGCTCAGAAGAAGATCTCATAACTTTTTGTCACTACGTGAACACGAGACTTGGCCTATTTTTTAAAGAATTCTTTTGTGGGATCTCATTTCTTTTTGTAAGTTTATCGCTTATTCTGAATCGTCGCTCAAATGTAATTATTCCATTTGGAAATCAGTGAATAAGAACATTTCAGAATTTAAGACATCAATATACGTTATCAACAATGACCCACTCTCTGAAAACAATGGGTGTGCGCCGTAGCCGAGCCATTGCCGTTAGTTACACTGCCACCGTAAACAAAATTGCTAGTAACTTCAAAACTAAGCATAGGATCAAAGTAAAATTTAAGGCTTTGGTTAAACTTGCTCGCCTCTATGTAGTATAGAAATATCAGGTTTATACCTTCATCCAGAGCAAAGCAATTAAGCCTCAAATATGTGCCAGAATGATTCATGTTTAGGATTGTAATTAAATAAATACGGGGAAAAACTCCAATATTAGATTTTTCTTATAATTTAGGGATGAAAACATATATGTGTACCAAATTACTTGTTTCTAGGATTACTGGAATTACAGTGGAATTTTGATGTCGGAGTTTCGTGCCCAAATAAAATTTTTAGTTTCACTAAATTCCAAAGTAATAAAAGGAAAGAAGTAAAATTTAACACATTAGTTAAACATAGTAAGCTCACTAGACAATGAAAAAATGATTTAGCTTTCTACAGTATAGTTTTGATGATCATCAGTCAGTCAGTGAGTGAGAAAATCGCTGAAGTTTGCATCCGAATAACATCCGAACTAAGAACAGTAACAAAATAAAATTTAGTAAATTTGTTAAGATTGCTGATATCTATGCATAACAGAAATTTGAGACATGTAGCTTAAATACAACCGAAGAAATTGAGGTTCAAAAATGGCCCGAATCGCTTCGAGAAAAGCGTAGGCAGAGCCGCCGTTGACTCGACTTGGCGGGTGCAGTGCCGTGCATCCAAATTAAACCAAATTGTAATTTAGTTAGAATATTATTATTTTTAAGGCGTTGGTAAACTCTATTGCTCATTGCTTCCTCAAAAACTTTGGAGAAGGCTGTTATTAATGAAATAAGACGGTAATTCGATCAAACTGACCTATTCTCCTTTTTATAGGGTGGTTTAACTGCAGCACACTTAAGACTTTCGGGGAAGATATCCTGATGTAATAAAATATTAAACAGATAACTTAGTATATTCTTTAATTCTGTGGAGCACGGTTTAATTAATCTGCTGGAAAACCCATCATAACCACTCGAATATTTGCTCTTAAAAGACATGATAACTTTTCTTATTTCTTCTGGAGTAGCTAAATTTGCAGACATAGTGTCGAATTTTTCTTTTAAGTCTGTATTAACGAAATCCATACTATGTGTCACAGCTATTGGATTTCAATTTATCAGAAACAGATTTTTTTTAAAAAAAATGTTTATTAAACATATCAACAATTGGAAATTTAGATTTTACAGATTTTTCTTCTTTGATATAAATGTATTTCTGGCTCCAATATATTCTCCTGTTTCCTTTTTTTTTTACAATGTCCCATGTCTTAATTTTATTTTCGGAGTCGTTAATTTCATGTTTGTAGTAAGTACTTTTAAATTCTTTAATAGTATTTTCAATATCTTGGAGTAATGTTTGTAATGTGTTTTAACATTAACATTGTGACTGCTCCTAAAGGCAATATATAACATTCTTTTACAAATGCATGATGTTCTTATGCCCACAGTTTTCCATAGTTATTGTTCTTTTTTAATAATACGAAGCCTTTTCTCGGGGAAGCAAGTTTCAAAGTAATTGAATAGAATGTTACTAAAAATGTTGTATTTCCATTTGTACCTTGTACATTGTAAACATGTTCCCAATTTGTGATATTGCGACACTTTCGAATACAAGTAACTGATTCATTATTCACTGAAGTTTGAAAGCATTACTCTTGGAAATAGTTCCTATTGAAGTATTGATACTTAGTATTTGGGCATCATGATTCAAATCTACATTGATAGATTGCTTGATGGTACAATTGAATTTTGTAGTGTCTAGGGAAACATTATCTTGATCTGAGTGACTATTATTCTTTACTACTTGAATTTAATTGAATGAACTGACTGATGATTCCAACATGACTTTACGGTGTAAGTTAATTTAAAAAATCGACAAAAGCACCACACAAAACTAGTTTTCTGCTTAAAAATGTTAATAAGAGTACATACTGGATCTCAGAATCTTGTGTGTGGGGATGATTGAAAAACGCAATGTACAAAGAAAAATTAATCACAAGAGACGAATTACTCGCTCTCATTGTAAATACTGCCGCGCTCATAAAAGATTTATTTAGAAGAGCTAGACGTACTGCAAAGTGTATTGAAGTCGATCGTGGGATTATCGAGCATTTGATTTAAACTTTTGTACAATATGCGAGTTATTTGTGTGCTCTTGATCACTTTCTAATGTTTTTATGCGTAACATGCCAACACTTGTATCTCCAAAACGCATTGAAATTGGACACATGTTCATGCCAACTTGTTTACTCAGTATTTTTCATACTACCACCTCCAATATTTACCATTCCTTATTAGTTGCCCTGTACAATCCAAGCAAATCAAATAAAAAACCAATTATTATGTTAGCAATGCCGCTTCTGAAGCATGATTATTATTAATTTAAGTGTGATGGAGCTAACACTTCGGTTGCAATTCCCCTAGTCATCTAATTACCCCTTTTTTATATATTTTTTAAAAAATTTCTTTCATAATTGGAATGTTAAATTCCTCCCCAATTTACTTTTCCAATTTACAAATTTTAATTTTAAATTCCTTAGGTGTTTTTGGTAAATTATTCATCAATACACTTGATAATTTGTTCCAGTCACTGATACTAACAAAATAACATTTTCCCGCTCTCTTATGCATGAAATCAAGCGCCAGCTTGTGGTCATGATCGCCTTTCCCCTTCCATGCACTATTCCTAATTCTTTCACCATTATCCCTATAAACCCCCTCGCCAACATATGCGCTGTACATTTCGAGAACTCTCTTGACCCTCCTCCTTTCATCTAATGGCTCCAAATCCAGCTCTTTTATCATATCAGTCAGGCCAATGTGCTCTGCCCAGTTGAGTTTGTTATCAAACGTTATGCCAAGATATTTACACTTCAAGCCTTCAACAAACAATTCTGATCCCATGCTATAATCATAATCAACCTTTAGTTTTTTATCTCTGTAACTAATAAGCTGACTCTTCATGGCATTTATCTACATTCCATGATGACCTACCCATTTAGATATTCTATCTAGGCCACCCTGCAGCTGTTCACAGTATTCACCCATTTTGATCGCATTGTTTACCATTATTTAATCCGCAAAAAAACCTAAATTCTGTCCCATCAACACAATCATTCATTAGAATAATGAACAATAACGGTCCCAGTAAACTATTCTGTGGTACTCCCATATTTACTTCCATCTTTTTTGATAATTTATTTCTTGCTCTAACACTTTGTTTTCTGGCTTTTAAGAATTCCTACACCCAGCAAATAACTTTTTCATCCAATCCAACAGATTTCAGCTTATTGAAAACCATTTTATGGCTCACTCTTTCAAATGTCTTAGAAAGATATAGTGCCACACTATCAACTCCGCATCCCTTGTCCAATTCATCAGAACTATTTCTCATTTAGCCGACCATTTGAGATTCGCGTGAATATCCTTCCCTAAAGCCATGTTGTCCATCAGCAAACCAGTTTCTTTCCTCAGAGACATTTCTGATATAGTTTCATATAAAACTCTCCATCATTTTGCCTATCACTGATGTCAAACTAATTGGCCTGTAATTTATAACCCTATTTGTAACCCCTCCTTGGTGCTACTATCGTTTTTTTTCCATTCCTCCGGTAAGCTGGAAGATTCCAGACTCATTTAAAATAAATTTTCAATGTAAGGTACAATATCGTATCCCACAATCTTTAGTAATATTATCTACACCAACTCCTTTATGTTTTTTAGCTTTCTGAGTTCCTTCATAATTTCCTGAGAGTCTATTTCAAATTTTGAAGTTTCCTCATTTAAACATTTAGGGAGACTCTCCTCAGATTCATTCTCTCCCATCGCAGGATGATAGTCCCTAGTGGTCTCATTAAACCAGTAACTCAATGTCTCTGCAGTTTTACAATCCTTAGTGACTTCAACTCCGTTCTTACTCACAATATTCTGAATACCTTCCCTTCCCCTCAGTTTTCTAATATAGCCATAGAAATTTCTAGATGCATCGTTCAGTGGTCTTCCTGCACCAATAATATTTTTCATAGTCCCTTCCTTTGCTTCTCCCTTTGCTATTATTAATTGCTTGTTTAGTTGTTTTAAGGATTCGCTATTGCCGTCCTGTCTCTTAACTCTCATGTTCCCGTCTCAATAGCCTCTTTAAACTTCTCACCTCCCAGTTGTAGTATGTAGGTTCTATATTTCTCATTTGTTTTTGCTTTTGGAATAAACATTTCCTCGCCCTTTTTTAATTATCTCCTTTAACTCTTTCCATTTCGCCTCCACTGAACTTGTGCCATCCTTCCATTTGCTGAACCAATTCCTGAAATATCTTTTCAATTCTAAAGTCAGTACCTTTTTATAAGTATATCTATTTCCCCCTTCTATTTCGGCCACTGGTTTACTGAATCCCCTAATATCCATCAGTACTGCATTGTGATCACTTATTCCTTTAGTTATTTGACACCCTACAAGATTTTTATCAAGCTTTATTAGAAAAATATCCAACAGTTTGGTCCCTCGTATTTTGCTCTACCACTTGCGTAAAACCTCATTCCCTTACTAATGTATTTGAAAATCTTTTTTTTTTTTTTTTTTTTTTTTTTTTTTTTTTTTTTTTTTTTTTTTTCGCAGCCTCTGCGGCTGTGATTGAAGTCCCACTACCTTCGGTAGTATAACTTCTAGGTGTAAGGTTGGGTGTTTATTTTTGGGACACTTTTTATTACACTTTCAGGGGAAAAACCAGGGCTATGGCCATCTAGGATGGCCTTAATGGTGAAAAAAACCCCTGCGGAGTTCACATACTGTGCTGCTCTATGATGGCTGGTATAGAATACTGAGGGGAACTTTATACTTATGCCAACGTCTCGGCATTACCGTTCCAATCGACTCAGTTCTTTCGTCTCTGGCGTCGTTCAATTTCTTATGGAATTTTTCTGTTAGATTAAATATTTCGGTATTAATTAAGGGAATATTTGTCTCGTTGTGTAGAGTTTCTATTGGTGTATATCTGGGTGCGTTTAGGATTATCCTTAGACATCTGTTCTGGAGTAGCTGGATTTGTTGTAGATTGGTTTGGCTTGCCAGCCCCCATATCTGGCATCCATACATTAAAAATGGAAGTATAACCGATTTGTATATTCTTATTTTTGTATTAAACTGGAGGTTGCTGCTTCGTAAAACTGGTGAAAGGTTGGAAATAATTGCTAGTCCTTTTGTTTTCCTATCCATGATATGTTGTCTAAAAAGTAATTTGTTATCCAGTAATATACCCAGGTACCGATGCTCTTTAACCCAGGGAATATTTTGGTTCAAAATTTTTAAATTCTTGTTTATTTCCGGCCTTTTTTTTGTAAAATAGATTCCCGCACATTTTCCAGGATTTATTTTGATTTTATAGTTTCTGCACCATTTACTGATTTCGTCTAGTCCTTGTTGTAGGTGAGTAACGTTAAGATCATGTCTTCTTCCTGATGTGTACTCTGTAGTGTCATCGGCAAACTGTGCCAAATTCACATAAGGCGGAGTCGGGATTTTTTTGTATAAACTTTGAAAAGTGGCGGTGCGATCACCGATCCTTGTGGAATTCCAGCTGGAATCGGAAGAATTGAAGACCTCTGTCCGTCAACTTCTACGTAGAATTTTCTGTCGGCTAAGTAACTACCGATGAATTTAATGTAGCAGTGTTTAATAGCCGTTTGAGTCCGTAATTCCTGTATAAGTTTAGCGTGCCAAACCTTGTCATAAGCTTTTTCTATGTCTAAAAATACTGCTGCTGTAGATTTGCTAAAGTTAAAATTTTTTGTTATGTCTTCTGTAATACGGAGGAGTTGAGTTGTTGCAGTTACGCGGCTTTGAAATCCGAATTGTTCTGGTCTTATCGTCTTTTCTTCTTCGAGATTGGTGTTAATCCTCTTCAGCAGTATTCTTTCTAGTATCTTTGATGTTGACGAAAGAAGACTAATTGGGCGGTAGTTTACAGCTTGGCGGTGGTCTTTTCCACGTTTTGGTATGGCTTTAATTTTTGCTACCTTCCATGCTGTGGGATAATAACAATTTAGGAGACAGCTGTTAAAAATTCTAGTCAAAAGTACTAATCCCTTTTTCGGCTGGTTTTTCAAATGCATGTTTTTTATTTTGTCATGTCCTGGGCTTTTATTTTTTGCAAGATTTTTTATTATACTTCTTACTTCCCTCGGGGTTGTAAGCTCTGGCTGGTCTGCAGTTGGTTGTTGGAGGATTTCCAATGCATGGCTTTCAGTTTCCTCGGCTTGTCGAATTTCTGCTGGTGTAAGTTGGTACTCCGCTGTGGTATACTGAGATGCAAAGTTTTCAGCTAGTAATTCAGCCTTTGCTACAGGTAGGAAGCAAGGCCCTGCCGGACCATTTATCGCGATGTTCGCTTGTCGAGGTTCTTTTAAGGCTCTAATTAGTTTCCATGCCTCTTTGTTCTGCAACAAAAGGCTTGACATTTTGTCCTCCCACTTTTCAGTTCTTCTTTCTTGTAGCCTAGCTTTTAGTTGCCGTGCGAGTTGGCGGTATTGTCTCTTGTCCCTTGGATCACGGTACCGCTGCCAAAGTTTTCTGTATCTGTTTCGCAGATATCGCAGATCTTCCAAAATGGCTGGAAGCTCCTCTCGTTGATGGTTATCCAAAACGATTGTAGTGGAGGCTCTTCTTTCCGCTTCTAAAACTATCTTGTCGAAGTGTTGTATACCTGCTTCGATTCGCTCTGTGGTAGAGACATTATATGTGGTTCGTATCTTATTGTGGATAAGTCTAGTAAAGTGGTTCCAGTCAGTTTCTTTTACTTTCTTTGGTTTCACGTCAGAGTAGAGCCATCTTTGAATAGTGAGCAGTACTGGGAGGTGATCTGATGAAAGGTCATTCAGCGTTGACAATTCTATGTGTCCGGAAATATCTTTGGCGATTATAATGTCCAGCACGTCTGGTCTATGTCTCGGGTTGAAAGGAATATGCGTCGCTTCTGATGGTCCGATGATTTCTAAGTTCCTGAGATCGCACATTTGTAACAACCGTTCGCCTCTTCTGTTACTTGTTCTTGAATTCCAAATGGGGTGTTTGGCATTAAGATCTCCACCAATTATGACCTTGTTGCCCACAGCCATTATCAGGTCTAGGTCCTGTTCATGTAAGTTTTTATTTGGGGCTAGATACGCACTGACAAATACTATGTGTCCTTCTCTTGAGTGAATGCACACGGCTGTGGCCTCTAGGTCTATAAGTTGTGGCTTGGTTATTGGTGCGTTTGAAAATCTCTGTTACCTTGTGCTATTTATCTTATTTTCTACCCAGTTGACTCGTGGTAAATTTAAATCCCCTCCAATAATAACCATTCCACGCTCACCTCTGAACTGTGAATATGAATTTAGTTTCTCTCCGAGAATTTCATCTCTATCATTCATTCTTACACTATGGTACGCAGCCAATACCCTGATTTTATCTTTTTTATCACCCCAAAAATCAACCCCTAGTATCTCATAGGCATGATCTATGAATACTAGAGAACTATAATGATATTTGCCAACAAGCATGAAATCCCTTCCACCAATTGTTCCTTCTGTCTCTGCAGTAAACTCCCTAACCTTTATATAACACCTCATTGTCTAGTACTATTAAGTTTGCAAATTCTATCACTTCCCTATACTTCCACAGTTCAACAATAACAGCTATATTTTCGGCTTTATGGTATTTTCAGCATTAGCCTTTGTCTTTCAAATTGTATCCAATTCTGTTATTATTTCAATAGCTTTATCTGTTTCTTTACCAATTGTGTATCATTCTTCAGCCGTGCACAATATACCTGCACAACACGTGCTATCTACCCTATGCAAAAGTCACTAACAATGGCTTGGATAGAAGCCCATAATGGCAAAGCGGAGAATGATAACTGATTGACAATGTGGTGCAGAAAAGTATAGTGAAATACACTACCCTGACGACTTTAGAGTCTGTACAAAAGAACTGACGACTAACTGGCAGCGAGAATTGAAGGCAGGCTCATAGACAAGAAGACGGTTCTACGAAACAGTGCAGCATAACATTCCAATTAAATGTGGGTTGCACTAAAGAACAGGGCTGCTGCATGCTATGATACAGAGAGGCTGCCGCGTCAAGAGAATCCTAAAGGGGAGGCATAAGCAGTGAAATATAAATACAATTTAACGAAATGGCCCACAATATCCAGTCAGTAATTACTAAGTTTACGAAAGCTTATATTATTTCAGTATTGATTTATACTATTTATGATTTATCGCACGCCTTTGACTAAGCGTTTTCGGTACACTTTGTGATGACACATTCCCTTACGGAGGAAGTATTAGCTAAGTATGAACGAGGGCAGCGAGAAATCTTACATTTTGAGCGTATTTTTTTTTTTTTTTTTAAATAAACCATTACCAACGGTTATTTTAAAGGAAACATTTAAGGGTTGGCATTTCGAAAACTTGCAGTATGCTAAGAAAATTATAACCTCCTCATGCCTCTGACAGAAGTCGCCAAATATAACCTGACTGTTGTCCATTCTCCCTGACAGAGTAAGCCAGATCATAACCTGCCGATGCTTCCTTTTCTCCTGGCAGGTTGTGCGTGATGATGTTATACAGTTGGTTGGATTTGATGTTAAATAATAAAAAAAAAGAACCACACATATACTCCAACAACATGAAACGTTTAATAAAACAAGATAAGTAAACACCCTCACATTTTTAATACACTTTGCGCCTTTACATCACCTCAGCGATCACAAAACCAACAGTACCCATGGAGGAAAGAAATATATGGAGACGACGCAAGAGACCTTCACCAAGCATCGAAGTGATGCCGGGCGGAGGAGTAGTGTGGGGGGGGGGGGTGTTGGCCGCACCCATACAGACACGGGGTATATGTACAAAAACCTCAAGGGGACTCTAGGATAAAAGTGACGCCTCAATCTGGTGTTGGATTATTATGTAACTAGATGAGACAAATAAAAAATGAAGAATACAATTTTTTGATATTCTGCTTAGTTTTCGAGATATTCTGTATCAAATGTGAGATGTTTTTGGTTGAAATTCAGAAGAAAAAGTTGGTCAAATTTGATGATGGATTCTTATTTAAAAAGACGAGACAAATAAAAAATAAAGAATAAAAATTTTCGATTTCTCACCTAGTTCTCGAGATATACTGTCTCAAAAGTGAGGTGTCTTGAGTTGAAACACAGAAGAAAAATTTAACAAAACTCAAATTTGATGGTGGATTCTTATGTAACAAGACGAGACAAATCGAAAATAAAGAATAAAATTTTTCGATATCGTGCTTAGTTTTCGGGATATACTGTCTCCAAAATAAGGGGATCGGGTTGGGATGAGGCCTGGAACAAAATTTAATTCTGGCAAAGCCACAGTGAATTACATGGTGGACATGCAGAATGGATATTTCAGTTTTTTTACTACCACTTGTGGTTAGGTTGAAATGCCGCATAGACCAGAATAAAAATAGTTATCGTTACCATACATCGTATGCTTGATTGGGAATACCGGGAAGTAGTTTATATCGCGATATACGTTTTGTCGCTAACTTGGTTCTCATGAAATTATTAACAGTAATAGATAAATTCTTTTTCCCTTATGGAACAACAAAACCATTCTGCTATGGTAAAGATTGCATATAGACCTAACTACAATCTCCATTAAATTGCCGCTACAGAATCAAACTATGTAGACACACCCACACACGCGTCTTTGAATCGCAAACTGTAATTGCGGTAACAACATCGTTTGCTTCTTCAAGATTCCTAGATTGCATAGCATAATTTAACACATTTAATTTCATCATACACTGTCAGTATAAACTGCAACGTGACGAAAGAAAGCGCAATACTAAATTCACTGAATCGCGATGTAAATATCACTCCTTTAAATCTCATTTTCAACATTCGTTAAAAAGTAATGCTAGTCTATTATGTGCAAAATAGCAAGGTATGCTGATTTTCTACACTACACCCAAAAAAATTTGAGAAAAAAGTCATCCCATTGAGAGCTATGACTAAATATTTATAGACAGGCACCAAAGTTTGCAATTCCTACTGAACACTTCAAGAATAATAATTAGAATGCAACTTACTTATGAAATGATATTCCAGGTTCTTTCCTCTCTTGCCTATTTGTGCAACCATATGCAACACAAGATGGCATTAAAGAAAACTTAGACACATTACAAAATGAAATAATCACAGCATCAAACACAATGTGAACTTTGCATTTGTATGGGTTCGCAATATGGGCCGCTGCCGCCAACGCGAAAGCGCGAGAGTTTAGAGCCGGCGTAACAGATTTAACGTCACTTCTCCTCCATATATTTCCTT
>JARYHS010009128.1:0-10164 GCA_031002005.1 Vandiemenella viatica | reverse complement strand
TTTTAACGGGAAAAAAAGCGTCATAAACTCCAGATATAAATTCTATGTGTACCTGTTTTCATGAAATTATTTAGCGTTCTAGCCTTGCATTCGAGAGGACGGCGGTTCCGGGCATCCAGATTTGGGTTTCCAAAATCACTCCAGGTGAATGCCGGGGGGGATGCTACCTTCAAAAGGCCATTCCTTGCCCCCCATCCTTTCCCGTCTCTAAAGACCTCGCTGTTAACATAAATCATCAAAGCAGGCAGACATTAAAAATTAATTCACCGACGAAGAGACTGGAAACAATCTCACTTTTTCACATCATGATGGACTCATTATGAACAATATAATATAACTCACGAGTGTCACCTACAGACCGTGTATTTTAAAGGATGTATTAAATTATGTGTAATGAAACACAGACACTTTTTGGACTCAAAGAGGCATTGAAGGGGTTTACTGATGGATGTAAGTATAACCTCGATTGGTTGAGAGCCTCTAAACTAAAGCAAAGTTGTCGATTTGAAAACCAGACTCGTAATTGTTGCCATCCAGGTCAAACCTTTGTCGTTTGTCTATCCAGGCCAATCTATGTATCAATTCTGTTATGCTTTCGTAAGCAATCACAAATTGAGTGTCCTTAGCTGTACTTTGTCTAAAATTCCAATAAATCCCTTGTGACACATCAGTGATTGACACCTTTAACTGTATTTTACAGTACAGCACTTATGTTCCAGGAACGAAATACCGTCTGTTAATCTTACTAATTTCACACCTGTGGAATCTAAGTACGCCAGTCCTATGTGATAAAAAAATCGAGTCACGCTAAGCACAGAACATGCCTGAGACCATCGCCTGTGACCAAGGTGGAGATATAGAAGATTTACACACTCCCTTATAGAAGAAATCCAGTGCACTATTCCTATCGTGTGAGAAGCAGAATAATATACGAGATTACTTTTGCATGGGCAGGCACAGATCAGTCGATTCTTTTTACTTGTGTCAGACATATAGCCGTATACCGAAACAGTTGGTTAGAGACAATGCTAACTTGATCGTAATCTTTAAATTTTTCAATAAATCAGGACCCAGGGGAGTTCTCCATTCGGTTTAAAATGTTCCCATCTAACGCCAACCTTCGGATTCAGGACCAAGTGTGACATTTGTTTATAATTGCATGCTTCATCCAACTAACCACGATAAAAGTGACATAATGCCCTTAGCTAACTTGGTCATCAAACAGACATCATAACCCACATTTTCATAGAAGACCCCCACACATCGACAAGTATCCATAGGTGCAGACACTAGTTCTATTGCGCCGAAGATAGTACCCACGCTTGAATTGTCGTAAATTGTTAGGTCAAAGTGGGTGTTTGGATATTTTATCCACTCAGGCCTCATCATCTAAAGTCTAATGCCAGATTGTGGTCATTGCCAACTTAGGCTCCATACACCACTCAGAATTATTCCTCCAATATCCATTCTAACAGCATTATACACCACATACAGCCCCTGACACTCTTCCAATCTCCCAATGACATCCAGTCCAGTTCCTTTATTAAGGCACTTGTTGAATATTTTCCACTAATAAATCTAGCTGCCATATTTGCACCTTGCATTTGATGTACTAAAAATGTGGACTCCATACTACACTATTTACAAACAATGGTCTGATTGTGGGTTTGTATCCAAGTCCTTCGCTTCTCTGGTACATTCCCTCATCACCCTCTCTGTTAAATGATTTTTATGTAGTGAAAAACGTGAGAAAACACAATTCGTATGCCAACACAACCGGCAGTAAACTGTAAAGAGTACAGTCAAATGGGAGATTGCCTAAGCCCTGAAGCAATGGTTAGAAGCACACGTTGATGGTGAGCATAATTCTATAACCATATAACCGAGCGTGGTGGTGTAACGGATAGCGTTCTGGCCTCGCATTCGGGAGGACGGCGGTTCGAATCCCCGTCGGGCATCCAGATTTGGGTTTTCCATGGTTTCCCCAAATCACTCCAGGCTAATGCCGGGATGCTTCCTTCAAAAGGCCATGGCCGAATTCCTTTCCCCATTCCTTGCCCCCCATCCTTTCCCGTCTCTAAAGACCCACGTTGTTAAAAAGGGACGTTAAACTGTTACAAAAAAAAAAAAAAAAATATTTTAGACTCAAATTAACAGAGGAAGTAGACACACGCACACACTTGTACATACATACAGCGAGGTCGACAGAACTAACAGCAAGCATCATGGAAACGATGAAGTGGGGGCAGAATTGTCGTTACCACTGATTAACTGGACAGAACTATCGTTACCAAAATCATCAGACAGACGAGGTATCACCATACTTACGCTTACATGCACAAAGAGAGACGCAGATACACATGTCCAAGACTACAGAGAGTTCAACACAACTACCGGTACCAATCATGGAAACAAAAAAGTGGTGTAGTACTCTCTTGCATCATGACTGGCTGAAAAACAGAAGTCTCCTTACATATCATCAGCCTGGCGAGATAGAAGGTGTGCAAAAGATGGCATGTTTTCACAATAAACCTAAGTGTTTATACCATAAATAGTGTTCATCACGCCCAGTTGATTACATTTACCATCAACACGTCTCTCCCACACCGCAACCATTTCTACCATTCAGTAAAAAAGTGACGCAGGTACCATGAGTTGCAATAGACACTTGACCATCAGGTCGCACCCACAAATCCATACATCTCAATACACTAGCACAAACAAACATAAGTGGAGGGACAGCAAAATCCTTCGTCCAGACAGACGTGTTTATAGAAAGTATCACCATATTTACGCATACAGACACAGAGAGAGACGCATATTCCATGCCTTCAGCAAGCTAGACACTAACAACCAGCCCAATCATGGCGACGAAAAAGTGGGGTAGAACCCCCATGACTCATAACTGACCAAAAAATCATCAGTAACATATGTCTCCAGGTACCATACTCTTCACATCAGCATCATCTCATTTATCTCACACTATAGACCTCACTATCATCCAGTATCATGTGTGCTAGGTACAAAACTGTTTATATCAGCACCACCACGTGTATCCCACACCTAAGGCCTTTTCTGCCATTCAGTAACATGTACCACGCGTAGCAGTAGACATCTGGTCATCAGACAGATATCATAAACTCCCATATTCATACTAGGTCTCAACCAAAAATCTGTACGTCACCTCACACAAGCAAGGTATCACCACATTTTACGAAAAAAACACACAGAGATAGAGACGCATACACACGTTCATTTCCAGGCCTACAGCGATCTCGACTCAACAACTAGCCCAATCATGGCAACGAAAAAGTGGAACAGAACACCCATGACTGGCCAAAAATCATAGAAAGACACACATACATACACACTAACATGTCAATGCATTCAAACAATTCCATTCATCACACACATAACTGGAGGAAAACTTCACACATCCTGTAACTCTTCAGTTTTTCCTCCAGTTATGTGGTGATGAATGGAATTGTTTGAATGCATTGACATGTTAGTGTGTATGTATGTGTGTTCTTTCTATGATTTTTGGCCAGTCATGGGGTTCTGTTCCACTTTTTCGTTGCCATGATGGGCTAGTTGTTGAGTCGGAGATCGCTGTAGCCTGGAAATTGAAACGTGTGTATGCGTCTCTATCTCTGTGTGGTTTTTTTCGTAATGTGGTGATACCTTGCTTGTGTGAGGTGACGTACAGATTTTTGGTTGAGACCTAGTATGAATATGGGAGTTATGATATCTGTCTGATGACCAGATGTCTACTGCTACGCGTGGTACATGTTACTGAATGGCAGAAAAGGCTTAGGTGTGGGATACACGTGGTGGTGCTGATATAAACAGTTTTGTACCTAGCACACATGATACTGGATGATAGTGAGGTCTATAGTGTGAGATAAATGAGATGATGCTGATGTGAAGAGTATGGTACCTGGAACATATGTTACTGATGATTTTTTGGTCAGTTATGAGTCATGGGGGTTCTACCCCACTTTTTCGTCGCCATGATTGGGCTGGTTGTTGTGTCTAGCTTGCTGAAGGCATGGAAATATGCGTCTCTCTCTGTGTCTGTATGCGTAAATATGGTGATACTTTCTATAAACACGTCTGTCTGGACAGAATGATTTTGCTGTCCCTCCACTTATGTTTGTTTGTGCTAGTGTATTGAGATGTATGGATTTGTGGGTGCGACCTGATGGTCAAGTGTCTATTGCAACTCATGGTACCTGCGTCACTTTTTTTACTGAATGGTAGAAATGGTTGCGGTGTGGGAGAGACGTGTTGATGGTAAATGTAATCAACTGGGCGTGATGAACACTATTTATGGTATAAACACTTAGGTTTATTGTGAAAACATGCCATCTTTTGCACGCCTTCTATCTCGCCAGGCTGATGATATGTAAGGAGACTTCTGTTTTTCAGCCAGTCATGATGCAAGAGAGTACTACACCACTTTTTTGTTTCCATGATTGGTACCGGTAGTTGTGTTGAACTCTCTGTAGTCTTGGACATGTGTATCTGCGTCTCTCTTTGTGCATGTAAGCGTAAGTATGGTGATACCTCGTCTGTCTGATGATTTTGGTAACGATAGTTCTGTCCAGTTAATCAGTGGTAACGACAATTCTGCCCCCACTTCATCGTTTCCATGATGCTTGCTGTTAGTTCTGTCGACCTCGCTGTATGTATGTACATTGTACAAGTGTGTGCGTGTGTCTACTTCCTCTGTTAATTTGAGTCTTTTTTTTTTTTTGTAACAGTTTAACGTCCCTTTTAACAACGTGGTCTTTAGAGACGGGAAAGGATGGGGGGCAAGGAATGGGAAGGAATTCGGCCATGGCCTTTTGAAGGAAGCATCCCGGCATTCACCTGGAGTGATTTGGGGAAACCATGGAAAACCGAAATCTGGATGCCCGGACGGGGATTCGAACCGCCGTCCTCCCGAATGCGAGGCCAGAACGCTATCCGTTACACCACCACGCTCGGTTATATGGTTATAGAATTATGCTCACCATCAACGTGTGCTTCTAACCATTGCTTCAGGGCTTAGGCAATCTCCCATTTGACTGTACTCTTTACAGTTTACTGCCGGTTGTGTTGGCATACGAATTGTGTTTCTCACGTTTTTCACTACATAAAAATCATTTAATAGAGAGGGTGATGAGGGAATGTACCAGAGAAGCGAAGGACTTGGATACAAACCCACAAATCAGACCATTGATAAAAACTTCTCGGGTTTCAAGCCGCGTCAGAATTGAGCCGTCTGGCGACGTTTCGGAAGCTTGCACTGCTTCCATTGTCAAGCCCCCGCTTAACATAACAGACGGCTCAATTCTGACGCGGCTTGAAACCCGAGAAGTTTTTATCAAGGCATTGCCGCCGCGAAAACGTACATAATTATCTAATCAGACCATTGTTTGTAAATAGTGTAGTATGGAGTCCACATTTTTAGTACATCAAATGCAAGGTGCAAAATATGGCAGCTAGATTTATTAGTGGAAAATATTCAACAAGTGCCTTAATAAAGGAACTGGACTGGATGTCATTGGGAGATTGGAAGAGTGTCAGGGGCTGTATGTGGTGTATAATGCTGTTAGAATGGATATTGGAGGAATAATTCTGGAGTGGTGTATGGAGCCTAAGTTGGCAATGACCACAATCTGGCATTAGACTTTAGATGATGAGGCCTGAGTGGATAAAATATCCAAACACCCACTTTGACCTAACAATTTACGACAATTCAAGCGTGGGTACTATCTTCGGCGCAATAGAACTAGTGTCTGCACCTATGGATACTTGTCGATGTGTGGGGGTCTTCTATGAAAATGTGGGTTATGATATCTGTTTGATGACCAAGTTAGCTAAGGGCATTATGTCACTTTTATCGTGGTTAGTTGGATGAAGCATGCAATTATAAACAAATGTCACACTTGGTCCTGAATCCGAAGGTTGGCGTTAGATGGGAACATTTTAAACCGAATGGAGAACTCCCCTGGGTCCTGATTTATTGAAAAATTTAAAGATTACGATCAAGTTAGCATTGTCTCTAACCAACTGTTCGGTATACGGCTATATGTCTGACACAAGTAAAAAGAATCGACTGATCTGTGCCTGCCCATGCAAAAGTAATCTCGTATATTATTCTGCTTCTCACACGATAGGAATAGTGCACTGGATTTCTTCTATAAGGGAGTGTGTAAATCTTCTATATCTCAACCTTGGCCACCTTGGTCACAGGCGATGGTCTCAGGCATGTTCTGTGCTTAGCGTGACTCGATTTTTTTATCACATAGGACTGGCGTACTTAGATTCCACAGGTGTGAAATTAGTAAGATTAACAGACGGTATTTCGTTCCTGGAACATAAGTGCTGTACTGTAAAATACAGTTAAAGGTGTCAATCACTGATGTGTCACAAGGGATTTATTGGAATTTTAGACAAAGTACAGCTAAGGACACTCAATTTGTGATTGCTTACGAAAGCATAACAGAATTGATACATAGATTGGCCTGGATAGACAAACGACAAAGGTTTGACCTGGATGGCAACAATTACGAGTCTGGTTTTCAAATCGACAACTTTGCTTTAGTTTAGAGGCTCTCAACCAATCGAGGTTATACTTACATCCATCAGTAAACCCCTTCAATGCCTCTTTGAGTCCAAAAAGTGTCTGTGTTTCATTACACATAATTTAATACATCCTTTAAAATACACGGTCTGTAGGTGACACTCGTGAGTTATATTATATTGTTCATAATGAGTCCATCATGATGTGAAAAAGTGAGATTGTTTCCAGTCTCTTCGTCGGTGAATTAATTTTTAATGTCTGCCTGCTTATTATGTTAACAGCGAGGTCTTTAGAGACGGGAAAGGATGGGGGGCAAGGAATGGCCTTTTGAAGGTAGCATCCCCCCCGGCATTCACCTGGAGTGATTTTGGAAACCCAAATCTGGATGCCCGGAACCGCCGTCCTCTCGAATGCAAGGCTAGAACGCTAAATAATTTCATGAAAACAGGTACACATAGAATTTATATCTGGAGTTTATGACGCTTTTTTTCCCGTTAAAAGGAAACATTTATGCTTTTCGACTTATTTTTTTAGGCGTGGAAATTACGTAACTTTACGGCTTTTTCACAAAACACTTAAACACCGCGGCCGGACTCGAACCGGCGACCTTCGGCACTCTAGCCCCAACACTGCCGAGGTCGTTAGTTGAATTCTCTCTATCATTAACGCTGTTAACGATTAATTATATTGGAATCCCACCTTACTGATGCTTATATTCGCTCAGAGTTATAAACATCCTCGAATATCAGAACTGCATTGTATAGATATGAATTTGAGCTAAGTCAGGACATTCCATAGTTTATTATCACGTTTTAAACGTAAAAGTTACGCTTTCTCATGGTCTATGTCTTATTTTTTAATTAAATACAAAGACTCAAGCAGTTTTTCTGTTCACCCAGAATGAAAACTAAATTTTCGATTTTCGTTTTTAAAACACGTTATTCTGGCGAGGGATTAGGCTACCATAAAAGATTCTTATATTTGTTCTACGAAAACTGACAAATAATAATTATTCTCATCTCGTAATAATTTCTTCTTGAACCGCAGTGAATTTCTATGTATCCTGCTGGAACGGTTTCGATGGCGCAACCCGATAGCAGGACCCTGAACAAATAACAAATACACATGAAATTTTTTGGAAGCCTGAGACTCTGCAACATGTATTGGACGCCCTAATTTCTTTGTCCGCCAGCCAGGCACCCAGCTATGCTTTCATAATGGTGGATGGCCTAGCTGTATCGCTCTGTAATGGAGCCATTTCGTAACCTGTCGGACTCCCGAGCAAACATCGAAATATTTCACGCATATTGGTACACCCGCTCCATCTAGCGACAAATGTCTTCTGCCGTGTGCTGACCTCTAGCGACAGTTATGCAAGTTATCGCGCATGTCGCAACAGGGTCTCGGCGGCCGAGCAAGTGCGTACATGTCGACTGACACCTGTGCAAATACGCCTTAGGCTAGGGTTTTCCCCCGCAAGACAAGGATAGAAGATTTCGTGGCGAAGTGGAATATCTCTGGCCGGCGCATGCGCAAATGAAGTTTCTCGTTGCATCGGCTGTTCGGTGGAGACACCTGGTGGCAGGATGTGTGTATATGCTACATTGCAACATTTGTGCAGCTGGAATATCTACATCATATAGGACACAATCGTAAATAATATCGCTGATTTCAGATTAACATTGTTGCAGATAAGTGAAATAACAGCTAGAATAAAGACTAAATAACAGTTATATATGTTTAATTTGAAATATGCCGTCGTCATGCCGTCAATGTGGCAACACTGCACTAGATTTGAATTTCCCGCCAACCGGAAGTGACGTCATGGAGGGGAGGGAGAAAAGGGGAAGGGAAGCCGCCATTTTGTGTCACGTGACCGGAAGTTGGGTTTATACAAAGTCGGCTATATCTTCCTACTGATCTGCAATCATCATCACTTTGATCATCTATTTCCATTCCTTCACCAGCAGCCCCTAACGTAAAAAAGGCACAGTACTGATCCCATCATCACTGGAAATGGGGCTCCCTTACTGCTTTAGCTAACAACTCAGAAAGTACTACCTTCCCCCTTCTATTTAGATGTAGACCATGCCTTGTGAAACCCCACCTACCAATGGTGTTCACAGGCACAACCCCCAACTCAGAACTAATGCCTTTTCCAAGTAGCATTTGCGTTGCCACATTTACACGCCTCACAGCATAGTTCAATCATGGCCGGTCATGGTGACTTAGGACCTGCATGAGCTCCACCCTGGTATGCTGTGCCTCCTTCACCAACTTCCTCAGGTCACACTCTATACAATAACTCGCGTTTCTAACAATAATATTCCCCGCACCTCCCACTGTCACTACTCTATCGTCCTTAATGAAACTCCTACAAAGTGAACCTATATCCTCTATTATCTGACCTAATGTTTCACTAGGTTTGAAAAAACTTGTGACCTGGTAACCTGTACCTAACTGATCCTGCAGATGAGGGCCTGCGACGCGACGTGGTCCCGCTCGTTCTAGTATGCGCTTACCTTTAGACCTACACACACGATGAGGCCCTCATAAAATAGTCGTTAGCTTAATCTTAAAGGATGCCAACTGGAAGCGTATTTTACTAAAGTAACAATGAAATCGTATCTTCATATGCTCAATAACAGGCATTTGCCTGTTCGTTGAGATATGCATGAGACTTAGAAAGTTTGGTTTATAGACTTTTGGCATATACTCTCTTATAGCATTATACAGCATGAGTTCTGTATCCCTTTTATGTGAACAATTTTTACCAGTATCTCTAATTCAATTACAATTACAATTAAATTTGCGGAGACTGAGGCGTGCATTGACAATACGGGGAAGCAGGTGACTTGAAGCGTGGAGAAGAGCTCTTGGAACTATAAAAACCGAATTTGCTAAGGAATAACCAAGACTCAATATACACACAAGGTATTAAATTTCTAAAGCGTGATATGAGTATACAGGACGCTAAATCTATGGGACCATTTACAAACACCGACGCGTTAAATAAACGCAGGAACGGGGAATGACTCTTAACTCTTAACGTATTTATACCAACGTCACGAAGGCATCGGTACTTTAAGTGGACTACCTGTAACTCTAAAAGATTGAGAACTGGTGTCGAAAGAACTGAGAAAAATCTGGTAAAGTGAAGTTATTGAGAATTATTACGATGCGACTGTGGAGAAGACCACTTCATGGAGCACCTGCTTCAGTGTCCATATTGTTCAGCATCACAAAGTTGCCAGATTTTAGAAGAAGATTTTTTTAATTTTCAAATTCTAATTTTATTTCTTCTTCCATTTCCTTTTGCTAAGGCCTACTACGGAACTGGTGTGAATTTTAATTTGTCATCGGCAGGGCCGCATTTAAGCATATACAGAGGCTGTAGCCTAGGGGCCCGCTCCACAAAGAGGGGGCCCGCACCACAAAGAGGGGGCCCGCTCCACAAAGGGGGCCCGCACCACAAAGACGGGGCCCGCACCACAAAGGGGGCCCGTACCACAAAGAGGGGGCCCGCCTGGGCCAGTAGCAGAGCTAAAAAAAAAAAGGTCGCCCATAAATTTTTTGGTCCGACAGGGGGGCCC